>JABAYD010040437.1:0-10220 GCA_014822095.1 Diplotaxis tenuifolia | reverse complement strand
TCTCTAAAAGACTATTTAGTCAAATCAAAACCGTTTGGGATCATCGACAACAACACCTCGGAGCTAACAGTAACAACAAGGCTTGCATGTGGAGCCATCGCTGGAACAATGGGCCAAACCGTTGCGTACCCACTTGACGTTGTTCGTAGAAGAATGCAAATGGTTGGTTGGAAAGACGCTTCATCGGTTATCACTGGAGGTGATGGTATTAGAGGGAAAGCTCCAATAGAGTATTCTGGAATGGTTGATGCGTTTAAGAAAACGGTTAGACATGAAGGTGTTGGTGCATTGTACAAGGGTTTGGTCCCTAACTCCGTCAAGGTTTTGTCTAACTCTCAAAATCATCCTCCTCTGTTTTTGTTTTTTACAATGAGAGGTGAATCGGATGTGCTGTTTCTGTGTTTGTGTTTTTCAGGTAGTGCCATCGATAGCGATTGCGTTTGTGACGTATGAGAAGGTTAAGGACATACTAGGAGTTGAGTTCAGGATATCAGATTGATGAAGAAGAAAGAGAGTTCATGTGATTGTATTAATCTTAGATTTTAAGCTTTCTGATCTCTCTGATTTATGATGTATTGCACCAATAATACTACAGTAATAATCAAAAGACTCAGAAGCAAATAGACACTCATTTGAAACTTAAGTGAGTAATAGATACTGTGGTTCAGACCAGTCCTGGGACTCCTGGGTATATTATTTGAAACGAACCCAGAAAATCTGACACCAAAACTGGAACGAAAATTACATAAGCCCCAATGGTTTCTATTTTTGTAAAAGAAAAAAAACAAAACTGAATCAGGACCAAACCGAAAACTGAACAAATATTCAAACTTTTTAAATATAAAAACAATTATTATTTAATTTTAATATATATATATATATATAATTTATGAATAAAAATATTCAAAAATCCAAATATTTTCTAAATTTTTTTTGGAATTTAAACATAAACGAAATCCGAGCTATTTCTAATTTGATTTTACTTTTGATTTTATAAACAATAGAAACTTAAACCGAATCCAATAGTATCCGAACCGATCCGATCAGAAAAATTTCTAGTTCCTAAAGATTCCTCAACACCCCCAAAGCGAATAACTAGAAAATCAAATAATCTAAACCCACCCGAACCGAAAACCCGAGTGCGCATTATTTAAAAACATTGGAAGGCGTAATGGGCTGAGTAAATAGACAAACGGGCCGATAGTAGGCCCAATATGAATTGCGAACAAAACATTCAGCGCATGTTAGCAGCTGCGACTATGCCGACAGAACTCTCACTCTCTCGACACGAGCCTTCTTACCGAATCACCAGACGCCGTCTCAGCCCGAACCCTTTGTTTTCTTTTTAATTAATAAATATCTCTCTCATTTTTATTTTTAATTTTAAAAAGGTCATACCGCGCCATCATTTCATTTTTCTCAATCATCGATCTCGAAAAACCCTAATTTTCTTCTACAGTATAGAGAAAGTGAGTGAGAGAGGAAGAAGAAGAAGATGCCGAGAGAGATAATAACGCTGCAAGTAGGACAATGCGGGAACCAGATCGGGATGGAGTTCTGGAAACAGCTCTGCCTCGAGCACGGCATCAGCAAAGACGGTATCCTCGAAGACTTCGCTACTCAGGTCTCTGATTTCTACTTTCGACGTCGTTTCGGGGTTTTATCTAATTTGAGATTTATCTAATTGATAATTTAAAATACATACGTTTTGTGCTTTGTGGATTTGATGATTATTAGGGAGGCGATAGAAAAGATGTGTTTTTCTACCAAGCGGATGACCAACACTATATCCCACGAGCGCTTCTCATTGATTTGGAGCCTAGAGTTATCAATGGGATTCAGAACGGTGACTACCGGAATCTTTATAACCATGAGAACATCTTCGTTGCTGACCATGGTGGTGGTGCTGGTAATAACTGGGCCAGTGGATATCACCAGGTTCACTTTTGTTAAACTAGATTTGTTTTGATTCGTGTCAAAAAAAGAAATAGATATATGGTTTACATGAGTTGCTAAATTTGGGTATAGGGGAAAGGTGTTGAAGAGGAGATAATGGACATGATTGATAGAGAAGCTGATGGAAGTGATAGCCTTGAGGGTTTTGTTCTTTGCCACTCCATTGCTGGTGGCACTGGCTCAGGTTTTCATCTCTTTCTTTTTTTCATTTTTGTTGGCAGTTTCCATCTTATTTGTTAGATATAAAGTGTGAGTCTTTTCCTCAGTAAGGTCTAGTTTGCAAACTTATTAGCTTATGGGACTTGTTGATATAGTCTGAGTTAAGGTTCTCAGGTTTTATTTACTGCTTCCTTCTTCTACTGTGAATATGACTTTTCTGTATGTGACTTATTAAGCATTTGTTGTTTCAGAGTATAAGATGTTTGCATATATCTAAATAACTTTTTTTTAAACAAAATTTGTGTAGCCATTTGTGTTTTTATTATTTCTATTTATAACTTTTCTGTATGTTCTCATGAAGTTATGACTTATTAAGAATTTGTTGTTTCACAATATAAGATGTTTGCACATATCTAAATATCTTTTTTAACAAAATTTGTATAGCCAATTGTGTGTTTTATCATTTCTATTTATAAATAAATAACTTAGTTTTAACTATTCGAGTGATACTATTGACAAAAAGTAGTTTTCTTAATATTTGTGCATTTGAAAAAAAAAATTGTGCATTTGGGTAAAACATCATATAATAAGAACAGAGAGAGTCTTGTTGGCATATAGGCGTGTCCTGAGTTAATTTTATTTCACTGCTTCTTGTGATGTGAATGTTAGGTATGGGCTCTTATCTACTGGAGACTTTAAACGACCGCTACAGCAAGAAGTTGGTTCAAACATACAGTGTCTTCCCCAACCAGATGGAAACAAGTGATGTAGTTGTCCAGCCCTACAACTCCCTCCTGACACTCAAGCGACTTACCTTAAACGCTGACTGTGTCGTTGTCCTTGACAACACTGCCTTGAATAGAATCGCTGTAGAGCGCCTCCATCTCACAAACCCCACCTTTGCTCAGACCAATTCTTTAGTGTCAACTGTGATGTCTGCTAGCACAACGACACTGCGTTATCCAGGATACATGAACAATGACTTGGTTGGGTTGTTAGCATCTTTGATCCCAACGCCGAGGTGTCACTTCCTCATGACGGGGTATACTCCGTTGACTGTTGAGCGCCAGGCGAATGTTATTCGTAAGACAACTGTGTTGGATGTTATGAGAAGGCTGTTACAGCCAAAGAATGTCATGGTGTCGTCTTATGCTAGGAACAAAGAAGCTAGTCAGGCTAAGTATATATCAATCTTGAATATCATCCAAGGAGAAGTTGATCCCACTCAGGTACTATGTCATTGTTAGCCACTTATAATCGGTTAGTTCTGTCTTGTTGTCGTTAAGCTGATGTGTTTTGTTGTCACTCAGGTGCATGAGAGTTTGCAGAGGATACGAGAAAGGAAGCTCGTTAACTTCATTGAATGGGGACCTGCAAGCATACAGGTTCTAACCAGATAGTTATTGCTTTTGACTTGACCATGGACTTGCCATCACAATTTTTTCTTTGACAGGTGGCACTTTCTAAGAAGTCTCCTTATGTTCAAACTGCACATAGGGTAATCATACGTTTTTTTACATATATATATGCCACAGTACGAAGATGCGACTATAGACTCTTACATTATTGTTGTGTATCTGATATTTTTTTTCAGGTCAGTGGTCTTATGCTAGCAAGCCACACAAGTATAAGGCACCTTTTCAGCAAATGTTTGAGCCAATATGATAAACTGAGGAAGAAGCAAGCTTTTCTTGACAATTACCGAAAGTTTCCCATGTTTGTAAGTTAACCGCTTACTGTCTTTGTTTCGGTTTTGTGTTTATATAGCTTTGACTATAAATATATGTGTGTGTATGGACAGGACAATGATCTTTCAGAGTTTGATGAAGCAAGAGACATCATTGAGAGTTTGGTAGATGAGTACAAGGCCTGTGAATCTCCAGATTACATCAAATGGGGAATGGAGGTATGTTATATATAGTCAGCTTTTAACATCTATAATCACAGTTAAGGAGGAACAGCACCAAACGATAATTGTATACTATGTTGTGTGTCTCTCTCAGGATCCTGAACAGCTTGTAACTGGTGAAGGCAGTGCTTCTGGTGTTGTTGATCCTAGGATGGCATTCTAAATAAGAATAAATGAGAATCCAGGGTATAATTCATGATGTTTCACTCTTGAATGAGGTTTTTTACATTATAATGGGGTTTTGGTATGATAAGTAGTAACGATTAAGAATATTGGCACCTAAACCTTGAATTATAGTATGATAAGTGTTAATCTATTAAAGTATTATGATGTGGATGTAGTTCGACCATGCAACATTGTTATATTTTAGTCTTTGATCATTGACCCAATTTCAAACATGAATAGAGGGGACACATGCTTTATCTGATCTTTGTTGTGTGTGTGTGTGTGGCAGAAGGTTACATTTTATTTAGAGTCTTTTTGACCTTGACTTAAAGAAACAAAGAGTAGAATACCCAGCAACAACTTTTTAAAGGGTTGAAAGATCTTACTGGGGCCTGTGGAAGATTAGCTCTGTGGCCACTTGCCAACTTGCTTCACCTCTCAATCTCTTGTGTAGCCCAATCTTTGACCAACTATCTGGGCTTACACCCACTTTTTCCTTTTGATTTTACTCATTTTATCTTCTTCAGAACTTCCAGATACAAAATTATCTTCTTTAGAACTTGAAAATTTGAAAATTTTGTACAAGGCTGGGAACATTTATCAGGAAAAGAGCTGTACCAACTTGTTTTTTTTCTTTAAGAAAAAAACAAGCATCACATTGAAATAATTGGAATTGTACCAAATCAAAATAATCGGAACCAAAATTAAACTTAATTTCCTAAATATCGAGATGGACTAACCAAAAAATAAAGCTGAAAGAAAAAACTGAATAAATATCCAGGTTTTAAAATAAATAATATTATTTAAAAATATCAATTAAATTTAGTTTCTACATAATCTAATATCCTAGATATATTATTTATAAAATGAATTACTTGAAAACCTAAATTACTATAAAAATTTCCCTTAAAATATTTAAAATTATTTGACTTACCCAAAAAAATATTTGAATAGTCTAAATTACCCAGATATTCAATATGAAAAAAACTAAACTATCTGACGTTTTATCTATATTATATCAAATTACTTAAAAATTGAAAACAAATCATAATTGAACTAGAACCGATTTTTCTAAATGTTAATTGATTTTCAATTTTACTGTCCAAGCAAAATCAGATTTTTATAAATAACTGAACCGATCATAAATCTCTAAACTGAAAAACTAGACCAAAATCGAACACCAAAGTTTAATGAGATAAATTTGGAATTTCTGTCATTTACCGAATCATTTCCAGAAATTACTTTTTATTTGATTTTTTGTTCTGCATAGAGTATTATTGACTTCAAATTCGATCATAACAACATTTAATAGAAATATTATTAATATGGACAATATAAACACTTGTTATAGTACTGCTTGCTCACATTGTTACAATCTAAACAAAAAAGAATAAAATAACTAAATTAGCTAATAAACCTTTATAAACATTGACATTTCCATCTTAACTAACACTCCTACTAACTCATATTTACCCACAAAATCCAGCCGACCAGAACCGTCCACGTCAGTTAATAGCAAAGATCAGCTCACGGTCCAGATGCATCCACGTCATCACCATTTCTTAAATTAATCATTCTCGAAGAAATTGTCTACATCCTCCCATGGAGACGCATCGAAATCTTCGTTCAAATGAAACGAGAAATCTTCCGGTTCGTTCTCCTCCTTCGGTATAATAACCGGGTTAACCACCGGTTTACCGATTTCGATTTCGTCCAGAAATAACGGCTCCGGAGGAGTCTCCGAATCCCAGAAATACTCGCCGGCGGACGGAGACGGCGGAGTTAAGAAATTCGTCTGCGCGTTATGTCCTCTCAGACGAATCGCGGCGCGATCGTAAACCATCGCGGCTTCCTCCGCCGTCACGAAAGTCCCTAACCAAATCCGAGAACGCGTCGACGGATCTCTGATCTCCGCCGCGAATTTCCCCCACGGCCTCATCCTCACGCCTCTGTACTTTACAGGATTCTTCGCCACGTCATCGTTTCTCCTTTCGCGTCTTGCTTTCCTGGCCGTTGATTTGGTTTCGCCGAATCTAATCTCCTCCACGTAACGCTTCACCCTCGGAGCAACCTTGTTGTCTTCATCGTCGCTAGATGAGTCCGTAGCGTAAGGATCAGTATAAGCGATTCTAACAACTCTCGGAGAGCCGTTGGATGGGTTAATCGGGACAGGTGTCACCTTGTGATGCTCTGTGAACTTTACTCTTCTCGTTCGTCTCTCCATATTGTTTCTCTCTGCTTTGCTTAGAGAGAGAGGGAAGAGTCAAGATGTTAGAGAAGAATCACCGTTTCGTAGGAACATCCTCTTCTTTAAATATATATATACTGATTTTATTTTAACGTAAAATTTACAAAAATATTTAATTTTTGTCAACAGTAAGGAGTTAATATGAGTATTAGCGAGATTAAGTATGAGGAGAACCAATAGGGATCCAGAACGGCTTTCCGCATCTTAGATTGAGACGTTAGATGTCTTACACGTGTTTGTTTCCGTACCGAAAATAGAGCTTCTGTCCTATTCTAATAGCTTGGTCTCCAAGCTTGTTAGTTATCCCACGCGCACTCTGGTGTTACAAACAAATACACGCGCTAGAAGGTGGGCCCCCTTTTTATTGGGAGATTAGTCACGAGGATTGTCACTTACCATATGTTTGTATGGTAATGAATCTATTGATGTGTACTAACTAAAAGAGTAATATAATCTCGGGTTTAATTGGAAACGTAGCTTTTTTTATTTTTGGAATTTTGTGATATTTGGCTTGGAGGCCAAGTCACTAGCTCCCACTGATATTTTATTGTATCTTTGTCAGAAACAGATGCTAACTAGATTAGATTTCCTCGAATTTTTATTGTGGTTTGACTAGAATTGGTCGGGAGAAACAAATCATTAAAATAAGAAAATTCATAAATTAATTGTAGAAATTACAACAAAATATCTTAAAGCTAACATCCTACTGGACTACTACTTAAATTACATGTGATTAAAAGATTAATAGCTTGGGATTAGCCTTGGACTCTTGTTAAGACCATACAATATAACAATTAGTCGATAAAAATATGATATTTAGAACAATACGTTGCAAGACACTTGTTGGGACTTATTAATAGGACCATAGTCGTAGTAGGTACTATTCAGAAAGTGTATGTCTTGAATTTTCTAATTTAGAAGGGAAACTTATTAATATCATTCCATCATCTCGCACATCATTTTTATTATAGCATTTTATCCGTTAAATTTGATTAAATTTTATTCGTTATTCATTTTGCTTCAATCCAAAAAATCTGAATATCCATATATAAACATTTGAAACAAAAGAAATATTAACAATTAATATCCATTAAAATCGAAACAAATCTCAAATATTAAAATTTTAATTTGCAGATATTGAATATATAAATACATGGATCTTGATTAAATTTAGAGTTTTAAATGTATAATTCAATGTAATTATTATTCTCATATTATTTAATAAAGAAATTCACATTATTGCATACAAAAGTATTAAATATAATAATGAAAATATTTTTTATGACAAAACATGTAGTTTCACTACATTTTAATTTTATATATCTAGTAAATATATATTTTAAAGAACTGAATTATTTCAAAAGTTATAAATTATTTCTATTAAATCAAACGGATGAGATATTCGTAAGTATTCGTAAATTTTCGTAAACATCTATATTTTTGGATATCCGTTTTTCCGAACGGATATCCTATTTTTCCAAAGCGAAATAAATTGAAAAATTAGATATCCGTTACATTCGAATCTAATCAGAAAAACTGAAAGTTTTACTAGTATTCAATCCATGTCCAACCGTAATTTTCATACAAATAACCATTTTAATTTCATTACCTGCACTATCATTTTATTTGCAATGGAACTATATATCAATACATGAATCTTGTTTTAAAAAAGAATCAATACATGAATCTCTTCCAATGTACATAAAAAATGTACACCAAAGTTGGTTTACAGTCAATGAATAATTCGATTTTCAAACAAAACTTTGAAATCCTCCAATGGTTTTCTCTGGAAAGAAAAGAGAGAAATTCTGTGTTCTACACTCCGCTATATGCTTATCAGAATTTTCGTTACTTCTTTTGTTCTGGCCCGTGATTCTTGAAGTTCCCTTCTTTTTCAATAACCCACAAAAAATGCATTTACATGTTCAGTAATTGCAGGGAAAGGGAGAAACCTTGACATTGTTTGTGTTAGAACCTGCTAATTGTCACAGATTTTCTCCTACAAAAATGTAAAAGCAGAAGGTTAATTTCCAAAACTTAGTAATGTCTTATCTTCATTGAATTAAGAGAAACCTTAAAGGATTACGAGCTTTGTGTGCATTAACAGAAATAGTATTACTCAATACTGAAAAATGAACAACTACTAAGCCACAAGAGATGAACTTAACACTACACGAGCTGGATCAGTCTTCTGTTTGTCGGAACCAGAGATTCACGGATTGAGCAATCCACAACGTGACAGCTGTATAGACAGACACACTGCTTCCCACTTCTAGGCCACTTTGAGCAAACCTGCAAACACACAAACAAGCAAGCAGACACACGAAAACACACAAGCAAACATGCAAAAGACTTTTAGAAAAACGATTGAAAAACGTAGGAGAGGAGGGGAAACTCTAAATTGCCGGATTGAAATAGGAAGCACAAAGTGAAGTGATCCATAATGTGTAAAAAAAAGGTAAAAAGAAGTATAGGGATGGCTAAACACCACTGATAAATCAATGACAACACCCGCATTCAATTTGTTTTTCACACTTTATGAATTTCCAACCCTAATATCACTATATCAATCCATTAATATATCATCTCCCCCTCAAAACCAAAATCTTTTTGACAAAGAAAGAAAAAAAAATTAAAACGAGAAAATTCATCACACATACAACGCAAACAAGAGGACTAATGAAAAAGATTTTGATAATATTATACCTTAAGGAAATCACTCACGCCTGAAAAAAACGGTGTGTCTAGTTTTCTTCTCCGGCCAACAACGGAATCTAGACTCGAGACACGTGGCTTCCCGTGAATATGCTCACACCTGCAAAGCGAAACATCAAGATCGATGATAAACAAAAGAGATCATTATTTATAAGACAGAAAGCTAAATGGAGACAAAACATGAACAGTAACCTAACATAACATTGAGTGTTAGTAAGATAGACATAAAAAAACTCTGTAAATGCTATATTCTTTAGTTCTCTAATAATCGATTATTTTATGGGTAGCTCTATACTGATGATCAGTGTCTCATAATAAGCTTACAACATCTTTGAGCTAACCCCCACCAATTTTGATAAGTAAAATCAGAACAAAGCTAATCTCATCCCCTCGAATCTATCTATCGACATATGATATGATAAGCAAATCCATTAGAACAAGCTAGCAAATTGGAAGAGAAGAAACTCACTGATGAATCGGAAGAGAGAGAGAGATAAGAACCTTACACATATTTGTTTATGATATATATACACATTTTAAAAGTACAATCTAATGGTTTCAATTTTACTGATTAAGTTGATTGTTAAAATATTGTATTTCATCGCTATATTGTATAACAGGGGCGTCAGTGAAATGTTGTGAACCATAAACATTTTAGTAATATTTTGTAAAGCTTTTTAGAGTCAAAATTTGGTACAAAGTTATATACACTAAACAATTTAGTTAAAATTTTAATTAATTTTTAATGAAAATTGGAAGATTAGTAATTCACTGTTAAAAGCATATAACATTAGTCAATACAAATTATATAAATAAGATATATATTATTCTTATTTCAAGAAAAAAATGTGGTTTCATAAATGCTATATATTAAAGTTTAGTATTTTTAGTGTTTTTTAAAATACCTAACCACTTTAATAAAATACCTAACCACAAATTTCAAGAAAAATTGAAAATTTGGCAATTTTGTTTTATTGCATAGCTTCATTATTTACTGAAATATTATGAAATTTAAAAAGGTTTGAGACCCTCTAAGTTTTCGTTTCTCTAGAAAATAAAATTTTTATA
>JABAYD010040432.1:0-13244 GCA_014822095.1 Diplotaxis tenuifolia | reverse complement strand
TGCACTCTTTCTTTTCCTTAACCTCCTCTTCTTTGCTTACACTTCTGCTCAAGTCACTTGTCCTCTAAATTCCGTTGAGATCAGTGGTTGCGCTAATGTGCTCAATGTAGTTAACCTACTATTGGGAACTCCACCTCAATGCTGCTCGCTCGTTGAAGGTTTGCCTGCCCTTGAGGCTGCAGCCTGCCTGTGTCTCGCGCTCCCTGATCACCTACCCATTCCCCTTCCCCTTCCCGTTCCTCCCGTCGGTGTCAGCAAACTCCTCAGTGGTTGTGGCATAACTCTTTCACAAGCTTTCGAATGCGCGGTGTAAGTTGAATATGTATGACATATACAAAGACAACTAAGAAAATAAAAGGTTGAACGTGTTGCATATATATGCTCGTGTGTGTGTTTTTTAAAAAATTGGTGATTACTTTTGTGTTTGTAATTTCCTTTGATTGAATAAAGTGATGGACGTCACGTTCTCATGCAATAATGAATAATGGGGTTTGTGCTGTGTAATCGGCAAGTTCATTCCCCTTTTGCTTCATTGTTTTTCCATATTTTTGTTGTAATTGTTTCTTTTGACTTTGATTAATAAAAGTATCAATCTGTGTTGTTGTCTCTATATCGATTATACGTTATCCAACAAAACAACATGGAGAAATGATTATACGATCATATTCTTTTTCAAGTAAGGTAACGAAACCGAACCAAACTTCTCCAGCTAAATTTGGCTGAACAAAATTCAGTTCTAATTCGATCAAATTATCTATAAACTAATCTTTTTGTTAACTTATAGAAATTTTACCAAAAACTGGACTGATTCAATTAAATCAAACATATGAATTCCAAATCGCTTCTCGTTCCATTATAGGCAAAAAATGGTGGGTGTTTGGTTCAAATTATCGTCACACAGCCGAGTGCGAGTGTCGAGCTAGCAAAAGCCGAGTCGTATTGAGTGGAGTCGGCAAAGTGGGTCCAATATACCAAATTTGATGGGAGCATATGGAGGGATGTAATCCATATTCTACAGTCCGCCCAACTAAACTAACAAGTAATAATATACCAAATAAGGATCCAAAACGAAAGCTACCAATACGAAGAACTTAAGTATGTCAGTCCGGGTTCGAAAAAATAAAAAATAAAAAATTGGCTTCGCACGGGTACACCACGAACATTGGAGTGCTTGCAAATATCAAGAGTAAACTAGATGAGATAAACTGAGATTTGATGTTCTTATATCATATATAAGACGTGTTTTCTTTTCATAAGATTATATCAATAAGGTTCTTGCTTTGTAGTCTGTATCTTGATTTAATGACAAATTGAGAACTCATCTTTAAAATGAAATCACAAACTTAATTCAGGGTTTAGATTTCCAAAAGCTTAAGCGTTGCCATATTGGAAACTGTACAAGTTTTGAAAACAAAAAAAACAATAAGAAGAAACTGTTTAGCTACCGTCTTCTGGTTTCTATGAACCCCCAGACTAAATGAACATGAGTCTAGCCTCATGACCCATCTTTCCACACACTAAGCACTTCCTGGATGGATCTTTATTAATAGGACGAGAAGACTGATCACGATTATAGGTTTGATGTCGTGACCCGTGAGGCAAAACTCATGGCCGGAGTTTCTTGTGCTGCAGTAGATCAAATGGTCTCATTCTGAACAATAGTTTGATACACACTGTCAAGGTCTGGAAGTGGTGTTATCGCACAAATTTGAGAACGGATAACCCCGTGAGTCGAGTCATCTAGTCTCAAAAGAAAGTCATGAATCCTCAACGTTTCACGCTCTGCTTTGTGGGCTGTGTTTAGGTCACACTCACACTTTCCACAGGTGCATGTCTTCGAGTTCATACACTCACGAATACCATCCCATATCTTGGTCAATCTACCAAAGTAATCATCAACAGACTTTCCATTCTGTTTGCAAGTAGCTAGAGAGTTGTGAAGTTGTTGCAGCCGTACTCCACTCTTCACAGAGAATCTCTTTTTGAAATATCCCACAGCTCCTTTGCTACCTCTCAAGTGGATATAGAAGTCCTCAGTTTTGGTTCAATGGTCTGTTTGATCCATCCGACCAAGAGGTGATTATTAGCTATCCAATCTTCAAGGTTTGAGGAGTCTGCAGCAGGTTTCGGAATGCTTCCATCGATGAAGCCAAACTTCTTGCGCGAGCTCAAGGCCATACGCAAGTTAATTGCCCATTCATCATAGTTCGCACCGTTAAGCAACGGGGATGAAATTAATGCACCCGTGTTGTCACTGGATGTGAGGTACATAAATCTTCCTAATATCTCTCGTAATACCTTTTGCTTCATTGTTTCTCCATATCTTCGTTGTAATGGTTTCTTTTGAATTTGATTGATAAAAGTATCAATCTGTGTTGTTTTCTATATCGATTATACATTATCCAACAAATTAAAACACAGAGAGAAATGGTTATACCATCAGATTCAAGAAAGGTAACACAGCAAAATTTGGCTGAATAAAATTCAGTTCTAATTTGATCAAATTATCTCCAAACTAATCTTTTTGTTAATATATAGAAAATTGTACCAAAACTAATCGTCGAACTAATTCAGTAAATCAAACATATGAATTCCAAATCGCTCCTCGTTCCATTTTAGGCAAAAAATGGTGGGTAATGTTCTGAGTAAAGTTGAGCCATACAGCTGAGCACGAGTGTCGAGCTGGCAAAAGCTGAGTCGTATTGAGCCAAGTCTGTTAAGTGGGTAGAATATACCAAATTCGATGGACCCTATGGAGGGATGTAATCCATCTTCTACAGTTTGTACAACTAAACTAACAAGTAATAATATACCAATTAAGGATCCAAATGAAAGCTAGCAATATGAAGAACTTATGTAAACGATCCGGGTTTGAAACCCAAAAAAAAAAGAATTTGGCTTCACCCGGGTACACCACGAACATTGGATTGCTTGCAAATATCAAGAGTAAATTATGCAACAACTAGATTGAGTCAACTAGATGAGATAAACTGAGATTTGATGTTCTTATATCATATATAAGAGGAGTTTTCATTTCATAAGATTATATCAATAAGGTTCTTGCTTTGTAGTCTGTATCTTGATATTAGATGTTCTTATATCATATATATTGTAACAAAACTAAATTTGGCTGAATAATTCAGTTCTGACTCGATCAAATTATCTCCAAACTAATGTTTTCGTTAACTTAAAGAAAATTTTACCAAAATTAATCGTCGAACTAATTCAGTTAAATCAAACATATGTAATACAAATTGCTCCGCGTTCCATTATAGGCAAAACATGGTGGTTAATGTTTCTGAGTAAAGTTGAGCCATGCAGCTGAGCACGAATATCGAGCTGGCAAAAGTCGATTCGTATTGAGCCGAGTCTGTTAAGTGGGTATGATGGGCTCTCTCGAAGGATGTAATCCATAATCTACAGCTCGTACAACTAAACTATAACAAGTAATATATCAAATAAGGATCCAAAACAAAGCTAACATACAAAGAACTTAAGTCTATCAGTCCGAGGATGTGGCATGTAAATGTATATTTTTGGGATACTTATTTCTTGATATGCTAAAACGTTAATAGGGATTCTAAACTTTTACTGTGTTTTTTTAGTTAATAATATGTAAACGGTCCAGGTTTGAAATGGAAAAAAAAAGAATTTTGCTTTACCCGGGTACACCACAAAACCACTTTTGCCGGAAATGTTGATGCTTTTTTTATCCGCATTACTTTCTACGAAATGGCTGAAAGAAACATGAACTCGTGCCCATACACTAAGACCAAACTCAGTTAGATATCTAAGTGAATCTTTACAGCTATTAAAGTTAAACATTGCAAGTGTTTGGGTAAACACATGTAATTGTTTGTGATTGTAATTACTAGTGATAAAAATTGCGACCAAAGTGAAGCATTGCAAGTGTTTGTATAAACACAAGTAATTGTTTGTGATTGTAACTACTGATGATAAACGTTGCAACCATTGGTGATTAAACTTCTGGAGATGATCCATTGAGATATTTGTCTAACCAATATAATTATTAATATTAATAGTTGCAACTACTGATGTTAACCATTGCAATCTTTAGTACTTTATATAAGAAGTTGTTAGCAATGTCAAATCATAACAAAGATAATTTGAATCACAAGAAAAATTAAAACCAATTAGTGTAGAGAGAGAGAGATTCATTAATCATCAAAGATCTTTGAAGAAAACATATAAGCATTAAAACTATATTTGTTATCCTTGTATCTTAGCCTAAACCAAAAATGAGACTTTGATTGTCTTATCCTATAAACAAATTTCTTACCCAAGATTTAGAATATGGTCGAAATATTATTTAATGAAAGTGATCTCATGCATGATTCAGTCAATAACCAAATATATAATTCACATCCATTCGGGTTACCAACCCAAATTAACCAACAATCTTATAGAGTAATTTATTGTGAACTACAACTGGTGTATTTATGCAAGAGATAAAACCAAAGTCTAGAAAGTTAAAAATGCTTCAAAAAAAAAACACTTTCGAAGAGGTGCGAACGTGCTGTGTCTGAAGAGGTGTGAAGGGGTCATGACTCAGGGTACGAACGGGTTGTGATTGAAAGGGTGTGAAGATTTGGGATCAAAATAATGCAAACATGTCATGACCGAAAAGGTGTGAATGCGTTGTGTCCGAAGGTGTGCAAATGTGGTTTTACCGAAAGGGTATGAACGAGTCATGACCGAAAAGGTGAAAACATGTCTGGACCAAAAGGGTACAAATGGTTTGGGACCACTAGGGTGCGAACATGTCCGGACCGAAAGGGTGTGAACGGTTGGGGATCGAAAATGTGCTAATGTAACGGAACATAGCGTTACCGAAAGGATATAAACGTAATGTTATTGAAAGGGTGCAAACATAATGTCACCGGAATAATGTGACTTGCATCATTTAGTATGTTGATCCATATGAATGCAAGTAACTTGTGGTTAAGACTGAGTCGTCAAGACTGGACAACACGTGGTTCATGGTCGGTGCTATGGATCACGATCCATGGGTATGGATTGATGGATCTGAAAGAGGTTTTTATATATGAAATAACATAAAGGTTTTGCTTGATTTACAATGAGTGTAAAATGTATACATTTATTTATATGGACAAACGAAAGCACCTAGATAGTGACTTAAAATGCCAGGTAAAATTGCCTTAACAAGTGGTTTAAGTTAAACCAATAGAATATATTTATAAACGAAAGACTTGGGAGAGGTGCATTATTTTTATATGCTCAAAATGGGTTGAGATATTCAATTCGTAGTACACCCTGATTCTCGAGCATCTGGAAAAACGTGTGTGCATTATCTTTATATGCTCAAAATGGGTTGAGATATTCAATTCGTAGTACACCCTGATTCTCGAGCATCTGGAACATGTATTACATTAAGATAAAAATTCAGTTCTTCGAACATATCTATTTATGCAAGAGTTTGATTTACATTTCGATTATTATTAATAAATCTATGATTACACTTACATGGGGGACGATTAAGTGAATCCTTGCAACCACTAAAGTGAAGCATTACAAGTGTTTAGATGAACACATGCAGTTGTTTGTGATTTTAACTACTAGTGATAAACCGTTGCAACCGTTAGTGATAAACCATTGCAAACTTTGGTGATTAGATTCTTTGGTGAGGATCTATATTGACTTTTACTAACCATTACAAATAAACTCAAAAATTAGAATAAGAAAAAATAAAATATAAGAAAATAATAATATTGCTTTTATTATTTAATTTTGCAAAGAGGAGTGTCCACATTAGGACACAAATCTATTTTCCAAAAGAAGTCATGTGGCTCACTAAATCACATGACCAAAAAAGTTGACTGGAATATGCCAAAAACAGGCAATATCTATTTATGACGCTTCAAACCATCTTCCATAATGTAATATTACCATTTCATATATAAAAAACAAACTTTAATATTTTATTATTTCCAAATCCTTACTAATATTGAATTTGACCAGGATCAGTAAAATAAAAAGCATCTCCATAATTTAATATTACCATTTCATATGTAACAAAAAATAAACAAGAATCTTCAAAATAAGTAAATATACATTATCATAAAAAATAAATAATTAAAATTATTAAATATGCAATATAAGAAAATAGTAAAGTTACATTAAACATAATATCTGAAATAATTTATAGCTTTACTTTTTTTTTATTTCCAAATTTCTTCTAATAATATTACATTTTTATATGAAGAGACAGCTTATTTCCCTCTAAAAAACATGGCTATAAAACCATTCACCAGCAACAGCGAACTCACACCTTCGCCCTCATCAAAGAAGACTTAAGCCAAAAAAAAAACAATGACTCCACTAACTTTGTAGGGGTTCTTCGCGTTGGAGCATCTCAGAATCGCAGATTGCTATTTGATTATATCCACTTCTGTCAGGCGACAAGTACGTGGAGTTTACGGTGTCAATTTTATATGCCGTGCGATTATGAGTTAACTAAGCTTCTCACTTTAAAAAAAGCTAGAAAAAGAAGAATAAATTATTGGGGTTAATTGATTCATTGATTAAGCAGAGTAAAGATTGATTTTCGTGCTTTGGCAGGTGGGAGTCAAATTTCACAAAGATGGATGTATAGCTTCTTTATTCATTAAATGTAGTGCAATGGTGTTTCATTAACATCACAGAATCTTTTGTCCATGCCTTTCACATAAAAGAAATCCCAGTGTGATTTTTTCTCTCTTTGGTGAATGACATGGTCTAAACTTATTTACCTATCAATTTATTTTCGTGGAAAGCACAATTGTACGACATTTATTCTCCGTTGAAGTTTACAGTGTCCAATGTGTACCCGAGTGCATGGTCTTGCATGCTCTGGTTCGATTTTCTCTTTGATGGAAGGAAGGTATCAAGCCATCACAAACTTACATGTTCTGTCTTGCATTTACGGTTAGTATGGTATTACCCTTTTTATTTGCTCCTGGACTGAGAACTTGGGAGTGGTTGAAAGATTCTACACTTCGACCACATTGGCAATGTGGTGGTTCTATACATAAGAAAGTTGTGGTGGTTGAGACTATGTCCGAGCTACAGAAGTCTAAATACTTAGAGAAACGTGTTAGATAGCTGGAGGAAATAAAGAGCAAACAAAAGAGACATCAGTGGAAATTCTAGAAGAAAAATGAAACTTGTGAGGCAAGAGATAAGCCAATTGCAATCTGTGGTTGAAGTGGAAAATACAAGCTACCAAGATTAGAGTATACAGAACATTGCAGATGTGAAGTGCTTACGCGCAAAGAAATGCAGTTAAATAAAAAAATTCGTATAGAGAGACCGAGTTAGCAGGAGAACGTAAATGAGGTTTTGAACAAAAAGGTAATGGATAAGAATAACATTGAGTTGAAGAAGCTTAATTTGGGTTTGATAGAAGTGAGGGAATTTTTATGATAAGGAGGTATAGGGTTAGAGTCTGAGAATAAAGTAGAACTAACAAACTCAGAAGCCATGGAAGCTTAGCTAACAAGAGTGAAGAATGTACCTTTACCAAGGCTGCTTAGAATGAAAGTTTCATCCTTCCATCCTTATTTTTAATCAGATCAATTAGGCGTGGAAGATCCTCAGTGTCTCCACTTTCTCCTTCAATCTTTGTAAATGATTGGTTTGTTTCCTTGCACACAAATATTGTAGGACGAATATAAGTTTTTGAAAATCTTTTTTTTTTTTTAAAAAAGAACATACGTTTTTTTAGCTGCATGAGAAGTAACTAGGCGGAACAATATGAAGCTTTAGTAAATAATCAAAACAAATATCTAATAAAAATCAGTTTGAAAAGTTGATAAGATTTAAAAAATAAAACAATATATATTTTTGTAAAAATTACATTAAATACCTTGAATTTGGTGAAAATAATTAACAAATAAAAGTTTATTTAAAATTTTACATGATCCAATCCAAATATAAAACTACAGAAAACTAACAAATATGTATAAGAACGAAAAACAAATTCCATTAACAATATTATTTTGACGTTTCATCAAAACCTGACTAATAGAAATAAAAACAAATTCCATTAACAATATTATTTTTACGTTTCATGGATATTATGTTTTTGTTTACCAAGCTCAATCTAAAAAAATATCTACTCTATTAAAATAGAGTCATTATAAAAATCTACGGTAGAAGAGTCATATTTGGACCATTTAATTAGTGCCTTAACAAATTAACTTAAATAGTTTCATATATTATTTTTTAAATTAATGTAAATGAGATTAATATCTTAATAAGAAATTAAGAAAAGATTCATATCAAAATCCTAACAGATTTTATGTGTTTTTGGGTAATTAATTTTTTTAAGTAAAATAATATATCTCAAATCAGTTAAAAGTTATAATTTTAAAAAGCTATAATTTGTTTTCTGTACATATTACATTTTGGTGGTAATAATAAAAACACAAAACTGAAATATAATATACTTCTTAAAACAATATTTAGAGAATATAGTATTATTAGCTCATTTAAATTAATCAAATATCAACCTTTCGAAAATACAAATTTTCAAACAAAAATTTTGATAAAATTAGTAATAATTCATATATAAACTAATATATGGATAATATGCTACAACATTTTTAAATAAACAATCAAAGAAAGAAAGTGGTTAATATATGGATAGTAAAATTTCATTAAAACAAATTTCACCAAATATAAAAGTTAAAATTAACAATATATAGAAAATCTAAAGTTGATATAGAACATATATTATTTATAAGTTATTTTATTTTAAATATTATTTTAAAAATAAAAATATACCTGCACGGATGTGCGGGTTCAAATCTAGTTCACATTAAAATTGAAAGAAAAGCACAACAGTGGTTATTACATAATCAAAACATATTTATTATTTTTAAAAAATTAATAAGTAAATTTTTATTAATAAACTAGAATTTATTTTGTTCTCATGAAACACATCGTCAAATGAAGAAATTAACCACATCTGAATATTTATCTAATAAAATTAATCAGTAAAACATGAATATAATATTATTTTTTCCATTAAGCTCTAATGAATTGTTATTCCGTTGGGTTTGACCTTTCATTCTTAGACTACGCTAATTATGATAGTTAGAATAACACTTTTTTTCGTCAAACCCGGCAGTAAAACCTTTCAAATATGTGATTTTAAATATAAACGAAGTAGATTAGCATTATATTTTTACAAACAAAAAATATTATGTAAATTTATTAGATATAACTTAGAAATCAAATTTAATTATTAATAAAAAATAATATTATAAAATCACACTTATTTTAATGATATTTTTTAATAATTATTTGGTTTATTATCCATTTAGGGATAAACCGTTGCAGCCGTTAGTGATAAACCATTGCAAACGTTGGTGATTAGATTCTTTGGTGAGGATCTATTGTGACTTTTACCTAACCATTACAAATAAACTAAAAAATTAGAATAAGAAAAAATATAATATAAGAAAATAATAATATTGTTTTTATTATTTAATTTTACAAAGAGGAGTGTCCACATTAGGATATAAATCTATTTTTCAAAAGAAGTCATGTGGCTAAGTAAATCATATGACCAAAAATTTTGACCGGAATAAGCCAAAAACAAGCAATCCCCTATATATTAATTGAAAAGCATTACAACATATTTTGGTAGCCACGTGTCATCATGAGAATGCTTCTCGAATTTATTAGAGAAAATGTTGGTCCATATAATTATACAATATACTATTTTTTAAATTAAAAATAAAATTATTATTATGCTATCATTATTTCCTTAAATAAAATTTACAGAATTACCTAATATGGTGATAATAGATATATGATAATTAATGATTTGAATAAATAGATTTGATAAAAAATTGTACAACCTCTATTATTTTTGTTGAACTTATATTGTGAAAATAATTTAAACAATAAACATTAACTATATAAAAAATGACATTTTTCATTTATGTTATATTTTGAATTTTTAAAAACGATTATAAATTAATAAAGTATTTAAAATTTTTACATATAATATTTTTGATTAATAGTTTAGTTTTGTTGTTATAGCACGGTACAAACGATTATTAATTAATGAGTGAAAAATATCATTTAATAGATATTTAAATTATATATATATATATATTTATTTATTTAGTGATATTTAAATTAAACTATATACAATTTAAAATACTTAAGTATTTAATTCCAAAATTGCATTGAACAGGTATATATTGAGATTTTAATAATTTAATAAAAAAAATTTGAATTTAATTTTTGAAACAATGATGAATTAGTGTAAATATTAAATCTCTCACATTAAAAATGATATTATCAATGGTTTAAAATTTTTGTTATAAAAATATATAAATGATCATAAAACCATGTAAGTGGGAAGCTTCACTTATTATATAGCCAAATTAAAAATATTATATATATTAATATTATTTATTAATTAAATTTACTTATATAAAATAATTATAAATAAACAACTATGATTATTTTATTTAATATCTCGCGCTAAATTAATTCATTATATATATATATATATATCATCTCGCGCAAATGTGTGGGTATATTAGCTTAGTCTCTATTTATGACGCTTCAAACCATCTTCCATAATGTAATATTACCCTTTCATATATAAAAAATAAACTTTAATATTTTTATTATTTCCAAATCCCTACTAATATTGAATTTGACCAGAATAAGGCAAAAAAAAGCATCTCCATAATTTAATATTACCATTTCATATTTAACAAAAACAATAAACAAAAAAATCAAAATAAGTTAATATACAATGGCATAAAAAACAAATAATTAAAACTATTAAATATACAATATAAGAAATGGTAAAGTTACATGAAACATAATATCTGAAATAATGTATAGCTTTAATATTTTATTATTTCCAAATTTTCTACTAATAATATTACATTTTTATATGAAGAGACAACTTATCTACTCTGTTAAAACAGAGTTTTTTTTTAATCTATTGATACAAGTTGTCATTTAAATTTAGACTCCTTATAGAATGTTACAAATAAATAAATAATACACGTCATATAGTTGATTGGACCGCGTTACTTAAATCAAACCGACACGATTAATATATGTAAACCAAATAATAAAAACTGACGGTTTATCAAAATATGAAAATTTACTAACTATATGAAACCAATAGATTTCATATCTTAACAGTCTCTTAAAAAATATGTAAATCTACTAATTATATGAAATCAATAGGTTTTGGAAATCGTAATATACCAGTTCCTTCAAAAAAATGGAAATCTAATAATTAAATGAAATTGATATATTCAGGTGTTTAATAATTTTAAAAATAAAAATCAATTATTAATCACTTATTTAAATCATTTACTTAAAAATGTTAACGTATTTTAATATTAAATAACAATCATTCTGTTTTGATAAATTCCAATCGTAAGTTTTTTTTTAAATTAAATGTAAATCAAAGCCAAAACTCAAATCTTAAAACTAAAAATGTGGGTTATATTTTTGTTTTTTTCTTCACAAAACAAACTATTGCAAATTTTTTTTAATAAAAATGTCATATTTTCAGTTTTAAATTAGATGTTTGATTATTTGAGATTTGTTTATTGGTAATATCAGTTTATACTAATTCAGCGGATCTAAAAACTAAAAACCAAAAGATGAAAATCAAAAATAGAAATTTAAAAATTAAAAATTTAAAACCAAAATTTAAAACAAAATAAAAAACTGAAATTACTAATGCAAATCAATCATCACCACAAATTTCGGACTACTGATTTTATGTCAAAAGATATTTTAAATAAAAACAAAAACTAATTATATAAATTTTAAATAATAAAAAATATCCCCACGTTTGAAAAACGCGGGTCAAAAACTAGTTTCCCTCTAAAAAACATGGCTATAAAACCATTCACAGCAACATCGAACTCACACCATTGCCCCTCATCAAAGAAGACTTCAACAAAAAAAAAAAAACAATGACTCCACTAACTTGGTAGGGGTTCTTCGCGTTGGAGCATCTCAGAATCGCAGATTGTTATTTGATTATATCCACTTCTGTAAGTACGTGGAGTTTACGGTGTCAATTTTCTATGCCGTGCGATTATGATGAGTTGACTAAGCTTCTCACTTCAAAAAAGAAAACTAGAAAAAAAGAAGAATAAACTATTGGGGTTAATTGATTCGTTGATTAAGCAGAGTTTAGAGTGATTTTCGTGCTTTGGCAGGTGGGAGTCAAATTTCACAGAGATGGATGTATAACTTCTTTATTCATGAAATTTGGTTCAATGGTGTTTCGTTAACATCACTGAATCTTTTGTCCATGCCTTTTTGATATCATTCAAAAATTATAGAGTAATTACTTTTTTCAAACATGAGGTTAACTGTAGTACTAGGCTCTAACTGGTAACCATCACGGGAATATGAGGAACGAATAGGAATGAAATGGATGGGAATAAAATTATGGAAATGAAGACTTATCAAATTTAATAAGGAACAAATGTGTTCAATAAATCTCTACAATAAAAGGAACGAAGAGGAATAGAAAGGAAAAACTATTCCTTATGAATGGTAAATTATTTTAGGAACATTAAGGAATAAATTGTTCCTCTTTGTTCCTTGGTCACCATTCATAGAGATCGAATCACGAGGAAATAAAAAACTAATTAAATTTAATTTATTAAAAAATTAGATCATGATTTTAATAATTAAAAGACATAATTAAAGGTTGACAAATTGGATTAGGTGTCGTTATACTAATGAGATTGAGGGGTTTTGGAGCTTTAGAGAAATGAGCGAGATCTAGGGCTTTTATTCAGGTTAAGAAAATTATAATTCTATAGGTGCAGACAGTTGTTTGCATGATACATCAGAGCTCAACACATTAAGAACAAGTCCATCAGCTTCCGTATGTTTGGAGACGAGTCTATTAATTATAACTAAAGATCCAACAAGGCTGACCCGATTAAAGGACTTCAGATCAAAAGAAGCGTCGATCGATTATTATTAACTATATCGACCAATACGCCTTTCGCTCCGTCGATCGATTATCCTAGAAATATATCGATCGACGCGCTTATAGTTAAGCTTTACGTGCGAGTTGAATAAGACTCGCTTAAATATTATTAGATTAGTTATCACTAAACCTAACAATAGATAGCTTGACAGGATATGCTCGGGGTAGTATTGTATGAGAATGCTCAATACATCATAATTCCTAAGTTCAGGTTTCT
>JABAYD010040421.1:0-13578 GCA_014822095.1 Diplotaxis tenuifolia | reverse complement strand
CAAACTTGATTCTAGATCATCTCCATGTGTCTTTCTGGGTTACTCCACCACTCAAAGTGCATACTTTTGTTTAGATCGTGAGACAAATCGGCTTTATACGTCTAGACACGTCACTTTTCACGAATATGTGTTTCCCTTTACATTATCTAACCCACTCACCTCTGCTGTTTCTTCTACTGAAAGTTTTACAGAGGAAATGACTCCCACTATACCGCCGGTTTCGATAGTTCCAGTCCGTTCTCCTACGCCGGCTTCACCACCTGCAGCCTCACCACCAAATCCTGCAACGACACCAAATGTAACTCAACCGTCATCTCCCTCACACCCTGCTGAGCCAACAACAACAACAACCAACAGTGAAGCAGCGCAACAAAACCAACCTCAAGCTGAACCTGCTCCTACAGCTGCTCCTCCAGCTGCTCCACCAGCTCCAACCCCTCCTTTAGCTCCGACTCGTGTATCCACACGCTCACGTAAACCAGTCCAAAAGCTCAATCTTCGAGCTACAATCACTCCTTGTACTGAGAAAATTCCAACCTCTGTTCAAGAAGCTTTGAAAGATCCACGGTGGCGTAAAGCCATGTACGAGGAGCTCGATGCACAACTCAAAAACCATACGTGGGATGTGGTTACTCCACACAAACACATCAATCTTGTTGGTTGCAAATGGGTCTTCACTATCAAGAGAAAGCCGGATGGGTCTGTTGATAGGTTCAAAGCTCGCCTTGTAGCGAAAGGCTACAATCAGAGACCTGGAATTGACTTCAACGAAACTTACAGTCCTGTTGTCAAGCCAACAACCATACGTTTGGTTCTTAGTGTTTCTGTCTCTAATCAATGGCCTATAAGACAATTTGACGTTAATCATGCCTTTTTGCAGGGAAAACTAGATGATGAAGTTTATATGATGCAGCCTCCGGGGTTTACGGACAAAGACAACCCAACTGGTGTATGTAGACTTCGTAAAGCAGTTTACGGTTTGAAACAAGCCCCTCGTGCTTGGTATAACGAGCTGCGGGCATTTCTGCTTCACTCCGGTTTTAAGAATTCAGTCGCTGATCCCAGCCTCTTTATCTACAATGCTCATGGCGTTCTTCTCTATATGCTCATATATGTTGATGACATCATTCTCACCGGCAACAACAACACTCAACTCCAGCAATTCATCAGTTCCCTATCCAACAGATTCTCACTTAAGGACTTGGGGAATCTATCTTATTTTCTTGGAATGGAAGCTCATCGTACTTCTGAAGGTTTATTACTAACACAACATCGTTATATTGCAGATTTACTCCATCGGCACAAGATGACAGGAGCCAAACCGGTGGCCACTCCCATGTGTCCCAATACACCGCTCACTCTACATAATGGTGCTCCAATGCAAGATCCTAGTCAGTACCGTGCAGCAGTGGGTAGTCTTCAGTATCTTTCCTTGACCAGACCTGATATATCTTTCGCAGTTAATAGATTATCTCAGTATATGCATCAACCGACCATCGAGCATTGGCACGCTGTTAAACGTTTACTACGTTACTTGGCGGGTACGGCAAATCAAGGGATCTACTTCTCTACTCGAAACTCTCCCACACTACATGCGTTTACAGACGCAGATTGGGCAGGGAACAAGGACGATTACACGTCTACTGGCTCCTATATAGTGTACTTTGGTCGTCATCCCATTGCTTGGTCTTCCAAGAAACAAACGGGCGTCGCACGCTCTTCCACAGAGGCGGAATACAGGTCCGTAGCATCGACGACTGCCGAAATCTGTTGGATCACATCTCTTATCTCTGAACTTGGTCTCAACACAACGGGAGTTCCGGTTCTTTACTGTGACAACATAGGAGCTACATACCTAGCAGCTAATCCAGTGTTCCATTCCCGAATGAAGCACCTAGCCTTGGATTACCACTTTGTTCGACAGCAGGTCCAAGAAGGGAATGTCCGAGTCTCACATGTATGCTCCGCTGATCAACTCGCTGACGCTCTCACCAAACCACTTACTCGCTCACGGTTTCAGTCACTGATGATCAAGATTGGCCTCGCTAATGGCGGTCCATCTTGAGGGGGCATATAAGATAAGGAAACAATATATATTTAACGTTCATATTATTCCTCTAATTATGTAAGATGATTGCTATCATCAAGGCTCGTATATATCCATTCCATATTGTATAGCTCTTCCTCTGTATAAATACAGAGCTCTGTAGTCATGAATAAATCATCATTCCATATTCAATAGCCATATCAAACTCGTTTGGGTTCGGTGGACATAACTCAGTGGTTGCTTTCTCTGCCTTCAAACCCTGATTTCCTCAGACCCTTTAGATCTTCTGCTCCATCTGTTAGATCACCACCATCTTCTTCTCTGCAGCGTCTTGGTTCTCACAAGTTTGAGCTCCTCTCTGACGTTTTACGCTCCTTTCAGCCTTTTTTGTTCTTATTTGTCATTGTTTTCTTTTTTTTTGCTCTGCTCTTATTGGTCATTGAGGTGTTGAAAATTCAGATTTTGCTTCTCAATCTGCGCACGGAATGTTGTATCTTAGTTCGTTTCATATTTGCCTAATTTTATAAACAGAAAAATAATCTTGTAGTAAATGGTGTCGGAATAAACCCAATAAGGGATTTTTCATTTCTGTTTCTTTCCTTCAACGAGGAATTTTATTTTAAATCACTAGGGTGTAAAAGACAGCAATATAAACTTTGGTGTCCAAAAATTCAAAATCTAACAATTCAAATCATAAAACTATTCAAACAAGAGGGTTGCTTAGCTAGAGAAACCATGCCCGCTTAACATAAAACTAATTTATTACTCCCTCCGTTCAGATATAATTGACGCTTTACAGTTCGACACATAAATTAAAATTTTTTTTGTAATACCTATATTAACCTTTTCATTTGTGTATAATATCAATTTGACTTCGTATTGTTACTACGAAAGAGCATTAACTACAGGGATCGAAAATGTCATATTTCATCTTTTTTTGCATAGAATCACGTAAACGTCAACTGAACAGAGGGAGTAATATTTTAATCTTCGAAACAAATTTAATTTACACGTCAAAATTGTAACAGATCATGTTTCTTTGTAGACAAAAAAGTTTGAGGACTGGTTGTTTATAAAATATATTGCGTTCATAAATAAGAAAGATAAATAGGGTCACTTTGAAATTTGAATTGATACCATTATATTTTTTCCCTACTTGGGGTGATTTCCGGCTATTGCCTTTTTTAAAATATATCTTTCCCTCGCCGTGAGTGGACTTCATTTCCCACTCTTTGCAACGGTGGTGTAACTTTTTTAGAGAAAATTTCCTTTCCTTTTTTCAAGCCTTAGATTTCCTTTTCCCTCCTTTCCAAGTTTCTATTTTCAAATAAGTTCCATTTTCTTCTGCCTTTGTTACCAAGTTTTCCAATTTGTCATGATTTCATTCAAGATTGTTTCAGAATATTGTGTTAATAAAGGCAACTTCACGTCAATTACGTTTGACCTACTTCTAAAGTTCTCTCCTCTCCATTGCTCAGACGCCGTCGTGTTTCTAAGACTCGTGAGAACTATGGCTGATATGCTTCACAAAGCGATCAAAGCGATGTCATTGGAGGAAGAAGAACCTTTAGCACTCCCCAATGACTCCCGTTTCAGAGTCAATAGTGAAAACGAAATGAGTTTGCTCGGTCGTCTCCTTAACCCAAATTGTCAATCGATGGCAAGAATGATTGAGTACATGCCGACGGCTTGGCGTATGTATGGGAGAGTTCGAGGTATTGCGTTAACTCGAGATCGCTTCCAGTTTATTTTCCAGCGTGAAGAGGATCTGGTGACGGTCTTAAAGGACAGGCCCTGGTCGTACAATCACTGGGCACTGGTTTTGGACCGGTGGACGATGAACCCTCCAGCGGATTTTCTACAAAAGATGGATCTATGGATTCGTATCCGCAACATCCCATCAATCTTCTACACTGAAGGCACCATGAAGGCTCTAGCTGCAGAGATAGGGAAAGTAGACCACATCGAGTATGATCCTAAAGCGTCTCAGACAAAGGAGTATATTCGAGTGCTGATCTCCTTTGACACCAAGAAACCAGCTAAAGCATTCCGGAAACTCAACATGCCGGAAGGAGATGCGGTGACAATAGATTTTGAGTATGAGAAAATCTCTAAAAGATGCTTTCACTGTCTCCGCCTCACTCATGAGAAGATCCGGTGTCCCTTTGTGAAAAAAGGAAAAGGTACAGGGGTGCAGAGCTCCCGTGGAGACAACACTCTTGTTGTGGCTCCTAAGGTGGCTCCTTTGAGAGATGGGCCCCCGGGTTTTCCTAATCTGTTCCCGGAACTCTCTAAGGAGGACCAAAAGATGGCGATGTTGTACATATCACATTCTAATGCGACAGAGCGTCTGGTGCAAATTCAACGTGTGCGCCAAGGTATTGCTGCGAGTCAAGCTGTGTTTAAAAAAAAATTTGTCAGTGCTTCTCTCGGGGTGGAACCACAAGGGGAAGGATTTCGTGATGGTCTCTCTGACAATGCTGACCTTTTTCCAGAACTGTCCAAAGAGGATCGCAACGTAGCTATGATGTACATATCACATGCTGATGCAACGGAGGGCCTATCTCGCATTAAACGTGTGAAGTAGGGTATCACAGACAACCAGGTAGAGTCCTCGTTGCGTATCACAAAGATTACCAAAGGTCTTGACAAAGGGAAAGATCGAGAACAGGGAAGCTACGAGTTGGATCAGCATGGGAAAATATCACAATATGGAAGTTTGAATACACACCAGAAACAATATGAAGAGAGTGATGGGGAGACATAATCATCTGCTTCTAAGATATTGGTGCATTCATCTCCTGTGAACCCTTCGGGTTTTCAGCTTGGCCCTTCCTCGGAGGGGCGAGTCTTAAAGAAGCGTGGAACTTTGGATCGCAGAGAAACCGCCCTTCCTCTTGGAAATGGAAAATCACTGGTCCAAGAATCGCAATTCCTGGTCCAAGAACTTTGATGATCCAAGAACGAGAGGTGGAACAGACTGCAAGCTCCAAGAGGAAACCTTCCTCTGTTTTGAATGGTTCGGAGACCAAAACTCCAAAAATCTCGATTTCGATGGCTTCCGTTTTGAAGCCGCTGCTGCCCCAATGAGCATACTTTCTTGGAACTGTCAAGGTGCAGGAAGCATCGAAACAGTTCGCCATCTCCGGCAACTGCGTCGGAAGTTGTTCCCTGATTTTATTTTCCTAATGAAGACTAAACAAAAATCTGATTACATTGTTGGTTTGAAGAAGCAGTTGGGTTATGATCGTGTGATAACAGTTGAGCCGGAGGGTTTGAGTGGAGGATTAGCATTGATGTGGAAGGACATTTATCAGGTCACTGTTCTCTTTAGTGACAAGAGAATCATCGATATGAAAGTCTCGTGTGGTGCGTCGATTTTTTTTCATGTCGTGTGTGTATGGAGATCCTGTTACAGCAAGGAGACAAATGTTGTGGGACAGTATTGAAGTCATTGGCTCCAACAGAGACGAAGCTTGGATAGTAGGGGATTTTAATGAAATCCTATCAAATGATGAGATGAGTGGTGGTACATTGAGGAATGAGTATACCTTCTGAAACTTCCAGAATATGGTTCAGAATTGTAAAATAAAAGAACTCTGGTATTCTGGTAATTGCCTCTCGAGGGCTGGGAAACGAGAGAATGGATGGGTGCAATGCCATTTGGATAGAAGCTTTGGCAATGGTGACTGGTTCTCTCTCTTCCCACGTTCTAATGTGGAGTATTTGGATCTGTGGGCCTCGGATCACAGGCCCATTTGTGTACGCTTTGCTATTGAGAAGGAAGGCCCACATAAAGGCCGGTTCCAATTTGACAAGCGAATGCTATCTCGTGAAGGGTTTGAGGATTTGGTTCGGCTCAGCTGGGAAGGAAACAAAGGTGATAACATTAACACTATGGATCGTATTCGTCGTTGCCGTCGGAAGATCAGAGATTGGAAGAAGTCTTCAGATCTTAACTCTCGAGACATGATTACACGACTCCAAGATGCTCTCGAAATTGAGATTGCAAAACCCAATCCGACGTTTGATGTGATGTCTAAATTGAAACTCGATTTGGCGGAAGCATTACGTCAAGAAGAGCTGTTCTGGCGCCAAAAATGCAGAGAGGAGTGGTTAAGAGCTGGTGACAAGAACACTAAGTTCTTTCACAACTGTGTGAAAGGGAGAAGATTGCAAAATGGAGTGCTGATGTTGTTGGATGAAATGGGAACTGAACAATTCTCAGAGGGTGCAAAAGGAAACGTCGCAGTTGAGTTCTTTCGCGACCTCTTTACTAGCACAAACCCCTTTGATCTCAATTCTCTATTTGTAAGGTTTAGCCACAGAGTAACGAGACGGATGAACTCTCGCCTTACTGCTCGGGTTACGGCTGATGAAATAAAGAAAGTGGGCTTTGATGTTAAGGGCAGCAGTGCTCCTAGAGAGGATGGGCTCACAGGTCTCTTCTATCAAAGTTTCTGGCACATTGTCGGTCCAGGATTAGTGTCTGAGATTCAGGTTTTTTCCAGTCAGCGGTTATGCCCCAAGGATGGAACCATACGCAGATAAGCCTCCTTCCTAAGATTGCGCATCCTACTCAGATGAATGACATGCGGACAATCAGCCTGTGCTCGGTGCAGTACAAGATAATATCCAAGATCCTCTGTAATCGTTTGGAGCAAGTTCTACCGGAGATCATCTCGGAGACTCAAGATGCATTTGTATCTGGGCGCATCATTTCTGATAACATCATCATCGCGCACGAGATGATCCATGGACCGCGTACAAACTACAAAGTCTCCTCGGAGTGGATGGCCATAAAGACAAATATGTCTAAAGCTTATGACCGAGTTGAGTGGAATTTTTTGGAGGTCTTAATGGAGAAAATGGGGTTTGATAGAAGGTGGATCACCTGGATCATGTCGTGTGTCAACACTGTGTCCTTTTTGGTTCTGCTTAATGGCAACTAAACGGTTATATCAAACCGGAAAGGGGAATACGCCAAGGCGATCCATTATCACCCTTCTTATTCATCTTGTGTGCTGAAGCTTTGGTTCACAAATTTAACATCTCAGAATAAACGTGTCGTCTAAATGGAGTAGTACTTGCGGAAGGTTGTCCCTCAGTTCACCACTTGCTGTTTGCCGACGATAGTTTGCTCATGTGTAAGCCAAATGCGGAGGAAGCTGCGGAGATCATGGAGTGTATTCGTATTTACGGGGAGGCTTCGGGTCAAATGGTGAATCAACAAAAGTCTTCGGTGATATTCGGTGCTCTGGTTCCCAAGTCCACTAAGGCTGAATGTAAAAGGATTCAGGGTATTGAGAAGGAGGGGGAGAAGGTTCGTACTTTGGTCTTCCGGAATGTTTAAGTGGGTCGAAACGAAAGCTCCTCAATTAGATAAGAGAAAAGTTACAAGGTCGGTTACAAGGGTGGTTTGCAAAGTCTTTGTCGCAAGAGGGTAAAGAGATTTTACTAAAATCTGTGTGTTTGGCTCTACCAGTGTATGTCATGTCTTGTTTCAAGTTGCCAAAAGATGTATGCGCGAAGTTGACAAGTACTATGATTGAATTTTGGTGGAGTAGTGGTACTAATCGAAAGAAAATCTCTTGGGTGGCTTGGCAAAAGATGTGTACGGACAAAGATAAAGGTGGTCTTGGGTGTAAAGACATTGAGAAGTTCAATCAATCGTTACTTGCTAAGCAAGCGTGGAGATTATGGTCCTCTCCTGATTCATTACTGGCTCGCATTTTGAAACAATGTTATTTTTCAAGAGGATCTTTCTTGGAGTGTAGTATGGGATATCGGCCTTCGTATGCTTGGCGCAGTATTATGCACGGACGAGAGCTCTTGAAGAAGGGGTTAGTTAAGCAGATTGGGGATGGGAGGAACATGAGAGTATGGATTGATAACTGGGTCTTGGACTCTATTCCATGACCTCCTCGTTTTAAGCAAGACGCATTTGTTGATCTTACCTTGACGGTGGGTGAGTTGTTTGAACCTAATTCTGGATCATAGAACGTTGAACTAGTTAGGCAACTAATAGTTGAGGAGGATGTGGCTCTTGTACTCAATACGAAGTACAATCACAGAAGACCAGATCAAGAGCGGTGGGCTCTCTCTACTAATGGGAGGTATGATTCCAGAACCGGCTATAAACTCATTGACTTACTGCTCGATGCGCAATCAGTGTCAACAAGCAGTCTTCCCCCAATAGAAACACAATTATGGACGAAGCTATGGAAGACAAAAAACTTCCCCCAAATTGCGTCATTTCTTGTGGAGGGTTCTGTCAGGTGCTTTAGCCGTCAAGTCTCAATCGCGCTCTCGTGGAATCCCGGTTGATTCGGTGTGTTCACTTTATAGACAAGATTCTGAGACTATATGTCACGTGTTGTTTCACTGCACAACAGCACAAGATGTTTGGAGAGCCTCGGGCATTCCTCCTCCCCCCGCTGGTTGGTCACCTAACTCTGTCTTTCTGAACTTGCATTACCTGTTTTCATGGAGTCAAAAACAGAACAATGGGATATTGGCCCGCCTCTCCTTTCCATGGGTGCTTTGGCAGTTGTGGAAAGCAAGGAATTTATTCTGTTATGAGAAGGTCCAACCAGTTTCGAGTATGATTGTGGATATCGCGATGAGTAAAGCAACAATTTGGCTCAATCTTCATGGCCTGTTACCAGGCGTCTCTGCGTCTCAGAATTGGAACCAAATTAGTGATACTGGATGGGTAAAACCTCAAGACCCCTATCTGAAATGTAATGTGGGGTCGTCTTGGTCTTCGTCTTCGGGCTTGTGTGGTGCAGCTTGGATTGTGCGGGACTCCAAAGGCAAGGTGTTATTACATAGTCGACAGTCCTTCTGTGATATTACATCATCATTACAAGCGGATCTCCTCGCATTATCTTGGTCGATATCAGCCATTAAGGACCTCAAAATGCAGAAGATGATCTTTGAATTCTCCTCTTCTAATCTAGGTCGTGCTCTAGAGAACCCTTTGGCTTATCCGTCTCACTATCATTCTTGCCACCATGTGTTGCGGTGTGTTAATTCTATGCGGAATAGTTGCCTTCTCCAAGTCGCTGATGCGTGCAACTCACCCGCCATGTTAATTGCTCTGAGCGTAACACGGGAGAATCGGCTCCAGTCTTATGTTGCAAGACATGGCCCACGATGGTTGGCTTCAGTTCTCGCCGGAGAAGCTGTACCAAGTTCCTAAACTGAACCTTTCGACTGCAAGCTTACCACGAGGTCCCTCTGTCTTGCATGTCTTTGTTTTATCTTTGCTTTGACCCGTTGTTTGGGTTTGGTTTTGTTTAAATGCCTATTGGTGTGAGTTTGTTTTTGAATTCCGTATCCCTTAACGGGAAACACTATTTGATTCCTTTCAATGACAAAAAAAAATAAGAAAGATGAATAAATAAAATAAAATAAAATAAAAAAATAAAAACATAGCACAAATAAATTAGACTATAACAATTTCAAATATACTGTATGATAATTTCCAGTATATTTATGATCTATTTTGACATTGAATTGGCGACGATCTATACAAAAATCGTTATCATTATTAGTTTTCATTTCAATATAAAAACCAATGATGTTTATGGTTTTTCATAGATAGTTGTCATGAATAACTGCCTTTTTTACATAAAATTGTTGATTGTTATAACATTATATTTTATGAATAACTTAAAACAAATCAGTTTAGTGTGTTATGAACATTTTAAAATTAAATATATAACAAATGAATATAAAAATTATCTTGATAAACAGTATTATATGCACATAAATAGTGTAAAAATTAAACTAACCTAAAAAATTGCTAGATGCATATATATAAAATATGTTAAAAGCCGAACTGTAATACTTTCATGATATACAATATAACAAGATATATATATATATATAATATTTTTATATTACTAACACATTAAAATATGAGTATTTATGTTTAATTAGTGTACGTAACAAATAAATCTATACTATTAAAACAGAAAGAAGTTTAAATAAATCTGCATATCTAAGTTGTTTGGACCGGACTATGACGATCTAGGGTTTGATGGCGGCGAAGCGATGGGAACCGGGAATTGGGAAAAGATATGAGATTGGGGGTCATCAGGATTTCAAGGAGGTTAGAAAAGATACACATACGACCTTTTCTTCAGAAGGTTGGTGGGAGGAATCGATTCATGGAAAGGGGATCTGTGTTGGGGACCGCACATTAATTTCGATGGATGTCGAAAGGAAACATCATATGAGGGAAATCAATGGAGATACGAATCTAAGCCCTTTTGATTCGATAGATTCGGTTAATGGAAAAGAGATGCCTTGGGATCTTAGGAAGGCTATTTACTATAGCGATTGTTTTTGGAATCTGGTAATCATCAAGACTATATCCAACATAGTTCAAGGTAATTTTCTTTATATCCCTGTATCCGTTTTGGCTCTCTATAGAGGAGTTGGGGAAGATTTTGAAAATCTTTGTGAGATTAGAGGGATTTGGGATCCACTCTCAAACTAGAGAGCTAAGGAAGATTGGACATGGAGGGAAAGGGTGCTTCAAATCCTATCCCGGGACTTCCAAAAGATTAGACTTATGAATCAAGGGCTTTCTTCATTTGGAACGAGCAGCAAGGGTGTGATTTGGGTTTTTGTTTTTCTGATGTTTTAATAAGCTCTTTGAGCAGTGTTTTGTTTGAATTCTGGTTGGCCATCTTTGTAAGGTGGTTCGTTTGTTTTACTATCATTATTATGCCATGGAATAATAACGTTGGGTCCGTTTGGTTATATTGGTATGGTACGGAATTAAGGATCATTTGGAATTCTTTGTTATATTATGGTAAGCACAAGTATAGGAGCAGGAATTGGTATCAAGTTTGGCGGTTTGGTTATGGGGTTTGTGGGTGCATGTACAAAGTGGCAGGAGATGGAAGGTTTGGTTTCACGGGATTTTTAAGGCAAAAGTGGAGTTACGTCTATAGCTCAAGGTTTCTTTTATGGCTGACACAGGATGGATATACGATTATACAGAGAAGAAAAAGACTTCTATCCATTGGATGTTTAGGTATGAGGTTTTACAAAGAACGGGGTTGCATCACACACCTTTGGAGATGGTACCATCGGGTCTAATTTGATAATTTTTAAATGAGAGTTCTAAGTTGGAATTGCAGAGGAATTGGGTAGTAAATGGACAATCAACTATTTATGTGAAATTTGGCATAAACATAAACCGGATTTTTTATTTCTGTCGGAACAAAGTAGGAGTTTGAGTTTGTCCAAGGTTTTCAAGCTAACTTTGCATATGATAGATTAGTTACGGTGGATCCGATCGGAAGAAGTGGAGGGTTAGCTCTTCTCTATAACAATGAGTTTCAGATTAATGTCATTTACTCGAGTAATATAATGATTGATGTGGAAGCAGTGACAGGTGGAAAACAAGTTTTCCTAACATTTGTGTATGGGGACCCGGTCCAAGATTTATGAGAACAAGTCTGGGAACGATTGACCCGATATGGGTTGGCACGTTCAGAGCCTTGGTTTATAATTGGTGATTTAAATGAGATTATAGGAAATCATGAAAAGGAAGGGGGAGCCTTAGGGGATTTGGCATCTTTTGTCCTTTTTAATAACATGATTTGTAATAGTGGATTGATTGAGTTTCCGGCTCGTGGCAATAAAATGTCATGGCAAGGAAGACGCGGAAAAGGTAAAGGAGCGGTGATGGTAAGGTGTAGGTTGGATCGAGCTTTGGCAAACGAAGAATGGCATCCAGTTTTTCCGTCCTCTCACACAGAGTATTTGGGAATGGTTGGATCTGATCATTGGCCAGTGGTAGCATATATAGAAGATAAAGCTTATAAGAGGAGAGCACGGTTTCGATTTGACAAGAGATGGATTGGACAGGAGAGTCTTATGGAATCCATCGTTGCTGGATGGATGGAAGATGATAATAATGGTCATGGGAATGGTCTAGTTTCAAAGATTAGCAATTGTAGACATGAGATAGCGCGGTGGAGGAAAAATAATCCACCATACGGAAAGGAGAAAATTCAGGAATTGCAAGAAGCAGTACAAATAGATGATAATAGAACTCAAGAAGAGATTCTGGACGTAACTAGGAAGTTGCAGAATGCATATAAGGATGAAGATGAATACTGGTACCAAAAGAGTCGTAATATGTTGTATTCATCGGGTGATCTCAATACCAAGTTTTACCATGCTCTAACAAGACAAAGATGGGTGCGTAATAGAATAGTAGGGTTACATGATGAGGAGGGAAACTGGATAACGGAGGAGAATGGGGTGGAAAGAGTTGTAGTGGGTTATTTCGAGAATCTCTTTACCTCTACTTCCCCATCGGAGTTTGATAATTTTCTGGAGGAAATCCCAGCAAGTATCACACCTTAAATGAATGATTGGTTGTTGAGAAGGGCAACGGAGGAAGAGGTCCGTAAGGTTTTATTTATGATGAATCCAGAGAAAGCACCGGGTCCTGACGAGATAACAACCCTATTCTTTCAGCATTCCTGGCATGTTATTAAAACAGATTTGGTAGAGATGGTAAATAAATTTCTGGTATCAAGAGAGTTGGATACACGTCTAAATGAGACTCATATTTGCATGATTCCAAAGACGGAGAGACCTACAAGGATGACAGAACTTAGACCAATAAGTCTATGTAATGTAGGGTACAAGATCATTTCAAAAGTTTTATGTCAAAGGTTGAAAAGCTGTTTACCCAAGTTAATTTCTGAAACTCAATCGGCGTTTGTACCAGGGAGACTAATCTTGGATAATATTTTAATTGCTCAGGAGATATTTCATGGCTTACGAGCTAATAAATCTTGTCAGAGAAAGTTTATGGCAATCAAAACGGATATGAGTAAGGCATATGATCGGATCGAATGGGATTTCATCCAAGCTTTACTCCAAAAAATGGGATTTACTCCTTATTGGACAAAGCTTATGATGGAATGCATTTCGTCGGTTCAGTATCGAGTTCTGATAAATAGGCAACCTCGGGGCGCTATTATTCCGCAGAGGGGCTTAAGACAAGGGGACCCTTTGTCTTCTTACCTTTTTATTATGTGCACGGAGGCTTTAATATCTAATATAAAAAAAGCGGAGTGGCAAAAGCGGCTAACAGGGATAAAGGTGGCTAGAGCATGTCCAGCGATTTCTCATCTGTTATTTGCGGACGACGGTCTTTTTTTCTGTAAGGCACAAACGGAAGAATGTCAAACCATCCTCAACATTCTCAAAGAATATGAAGTGGTCTCAGGTCAACTAATTAATTTTCAGAAATCATCAATTCAGTTTGGATACAAGATTGGAGAAAAAAATAGATAGGAATTACGCAATATCCTAGGGATTCAGAATGTAGGAGGTATGGGAACATACATGGGTTTACCAGAGAGTCTGGCAGGATCGAAGATACATGTTTTCGGTTTCGTACAGGAGCGATTAAATAAAAGGGTTACTGGATGGACGTTTAGATTTTTTACAAAAGGAGGAAAAGAAGTGATTATGAAATCAGTGGTTAC
>JABAYD010040406.1:0-10116 GCA_014822095.1 Diplotaxis tenuifolia | reverse complement strand
GGATGAAGGCTTGGGGCATTGAGCAGGGGTGTGTTTATTGTGGAGAGAGGATCGAGGACAGAGACCACCTGTTCTTCGCGTGTCCTTACACTTTCACTGTTTGGATGAATGTTGCTGAGAGGTTGCTGGGCAGGCGAATCACACCAGACTGGAGCAATACTCTCCACTCTCTTCTTCGTACTGGATGGAGGGAAATGGATTTGGTGCTGCTGAGACTAGTGTTCCAAACTACTATTTATGTGATTTGGAGAGAAAGGAACTCGAGAAGGCATGGTGGTGTGTGTGCTTCCGTGGCTGTGACAACTAAAGCTATCAGCAGGGTCATGAAGAACCGCATATCATCTCTGAAGTATGCTGGAGAGCACAAGCTTGAAGGTTTATTACGGAGATGGTTTGAAGTCTCACCCTTTTGTTAGTATATTCTTTCATATTCTTTTATTCTTTTACTATAGATTAATATCCTTTATCATGTAAATTTTACTCTCTAGTTTCTACCAATAAATTTGAAATTTCAAAAAAAGTCATAAATGTCAAATTATTGTTATTATAGTCTGATCAACAATCAAATAAACAAATCTTATCAAAAATAAGCAGAAGATAAGAAGAATCGTATCTTGCAACTTGCCCATTTGGCATTTGGTGCCAATTGCCATAGTTAAAGGAGGGCGTCATCCTGCCTCGAAATACTACAACACATGTCAACAAGTCATTGGTTTCAAGCTGGACGCCAAGCTGCCAATCAGAAAATAGTTACAAATTACAGAAAACAAAAATATTTATTTTTATTAGTTTGTTTCTTACACTCACCCGAAAGAAACGTAAAGAAAAAACCCCCCAATAAAGTCAAATAAAAGCCCTTGTGGGGGTCGTGTTCAACATTCATTCTCACAGAAAGCCGTCTTCCTCCTCCATCAATATCTCTCTCTCAATCGTAAATCTTATCAACGATTCCAATGTCGAGCCGTTGGTTGAGACCTGAGGTACCTTTATCTATCTTTCACGGATCAGAGTCCATCCACAGATTCTCATTTGACTGCCGTTTTTTTTCTTCTAATTTCCAAGTGCTTAGGGTTTAGATCTGGTTGATTCGAGTTTATCTTCTAAGATCTGGCTTTCTCGTGTGTTGATAACATGTTTTGTTGTTGTTGTTTTCGATTCTCTCTTCCCTCAGGTGTATCCGTTGTTCGCGGCGACAGGAGTTGCGGTTGGGATCTGCGCGTTTTCCTTGATCAGAAACATCACCGGCAATCCTGAAGTCAGGTTTGGTTTTTCTCCCTCCTCCTTTTGCTGTTTCGGTTGCTTCGTAGATACATATGTGGTGGGTGCTCTCTTGTCGTGTATTCGCATGAAGATATGTTGTTTTATCCAAAACGAAGTCGTTTAATCTGGACTCTTATGTATACCAAATTGAAACCTAAACCAAGTTCTGTAAATAGGAGGGCTCACTTAATTTATTCAGAGGCTGCATAGTTTCATGATTTATTAGAGAGTTTGTAAAAATACATTTTTTTTGATTTGGAACCAGTAATGCGATTTGGTGGCTTAGGTGAGAGGAAAAAAAAACAAAAATCGTTTTATCTTAAAACAAATAGTAGTAGGAGAAGACTACTTTTGTCCATTAGTAGCAGAAAACGATTCATTAGGGAGAGTTTGTTAAGACTTTTTTTTATTGGGAACCAGTAATGTTATATTGTATGCTTATGTGATAACAGAAAAACACATATATATTCAAAGCAGGGATGTAGAGATTTTTAGTACTTTCTTGCTTTAGTGTTTGTGTGTTTATTAGTGTTGTAAAAGTTGTCTTAGTTTCTTGTGAAATCTTGACAACCAGATGTACCAAGGAGAATAGGGCTGCTGGGATATTGGACAACCATGATGAGGGAGAGAGGTACAAGGAGAACTTCCTGAGGAAGTACGTTCGCAACAAGCACCCTGAGATCATGCCTGGCATCAACAAGTTCTTCACTGATCCTAAATACTGAATAATATCAAAACACACATTCTCTCCCCTTTTGCACCGCTATTGTTGTTGTTATATTGTTTCTTGAATTAAATCTCTTGTTTGTCAATGTCTTGACGACCATATTAAGCTGCTGGTGTCATGTCTTGTCATGCCACTTTTAAGCAGGGAATAACAAATCTATTAATGTATTATGAAAGCTGTTGGGAAACACCTCTTGTTATACAATCTTTTTTTTTTCTAGATACTTTTTATGATTTTCACATTGCCTTCATCCAGTAACAAGTCTTGGCCACCTTTTTTTTTTTAATTCAAACTATGTAACATGTGCAAGAATTTAAAAATTTTAATGAGAATCCTAAATCGAAAAACGAACTTTGTTCCAACGATGTTATTGATACTATTCGAATTTTGACAAAAATGCTACAGTCATTGATAAAAAGAAAAAGCTCGGTAGCACAAATATCTAAGCCATCTTGATACTAATCTAAAAATAACCAGAATCTGCTGTTCACAAAGGAGATGCATACATAATAACCATTGGTGGATAAAGATTACAAATTCAAAGGTACCTTACCTGATGGAAGAAGACATTCTCTCTCCCTCTCTCTCTCAAAGAGCTTTTCAGTATTGGTTGGTTACACAATACAACTAAAGAGGAAAATGCTCCATATCCATAGAAGGAAACCCTGTTTTCTCCATTCTGATCCCTCTCAGTAAGCTTTTTGCTTTCTCTTTCTCCTGAAAAAACATGAATTCAATCTCGTCACAATGTGTTAATCATAACATGATACACCACCATCCTTGTATACTAAACTGTTAACAGCAAAAAAAAAAACTTACAGGGCCACTGTAATCGAGGATACGGGTGCAATACACTTCTGCTTCTTCAAACTTCTTGTGAGTCTTAAAATGCGTAGCCAAGTAAACCAAGGCCTCCAACATGTTTGGTCCTTCTAACCCTTCACTATCCATCCTCTCCAAATCCTTCTCAAAGTAAACTGCAGCTTCTTCATCACGTCCAAGCTTCTGATGAAGCTTTGCAAGCTGGTTAAGCGCTATTCCTTCAGTGTCATTACAGCTCACAGCTCTTTTGTAGCACTTTATAGCTTCTTCAAGCATGTAAATCTGTTCTGTCTGATAACACTTAGCCATAGCTATCCACAACCTCGAATCATTTGGAAGAAAGAATATAGATTTGCGGAAATAGTGAAGCGCATAGAAAGGCATTCCCATCATCTCATAGGCCTGTCCTAACCCATACCAAGCTCTGTAATCACACGGGTTTATATCAACAGCTCGCCGATACGCGTCCACGGCAGCAGTAGTGTTCTTCATCTCTACATACTCATGCCCCATGAGGGTCCACGCAGATAAGTACTTCTTGTTCAGTTTCAAAGCTCTCCGGAAATACATTACTGCCTTCTCATGCTGCCCCTTTAAACTATAGTAATTGCCAATGATGCAGCAAGACTCAGGTCTATACTTATCAGTCAAGAACACCTTATGAGCAAGGTAACTAAGCGCAGCACATGCTTCTTTTGCGTAGAGAACGTTGGAATACAAATCCATATCTTCCACACGGTAGGGATCGTTTCTCAAAAGGTCTTCAAACATCATCTCAACCTGGTCAAATTCCCTAAGACTATACTGAGCTTTTGCTGTTTGAGCTTGGATGTAGTTGCTGAAACTGAAGATACCTTGCAGATACTCGTATTTCGCCAAGGACTCAGCGTGCATTCTGAGTTCTTGATAGGCACTGGCGAGGAAAAACTCTTTCATCCAGTGGTTGGTTAGATTAAGGCTGTTCAAGATTTCGATGGAAGTACAGAGAGACTGTAGCTCTGACCAGGCGTTCCAGTTCCATGGATAGCTGTTCACAGACTCCACGAGGCTGGCACGTGCGAGAGTTTCGTTTCCTTTTTCTTTGAGAACCACACCGTATAAGTATAGTCCAAAGGAGTCAATTGCTCCTGTCCTCTTAAGGGATGATAGTTCCCTCTCCAAAGATACCAGTTCACGGTTTATGGCATCACTCTTACCCAAGGAGCCTTCAAGTTCAATCATTTCTTCCTCTTTCCGTTTTTCTCCAGCCTTTCATGGAAGCCATAACCAAGTAAATGACATGTTATACACTACTAATGGTTTCAATGTAGATAAGTGTAGAGCAAAACGAATCCATAAATATTTGCAATTCGTAGTCTTTATACAGGAGGAACAACTTTTAATTAAGATCTTTACTTGATCAGTTTCATACCCTAAAACTCTTGTATTCATTATAAAATATTTTTGACACAGTTTATCAGTGGAAGTTTTTTAAGCAGCCCACAGGGCCAAAGACCAAAATAAACCTAACAGAACAATAGAGCCACCTTCTAAGAAACTCATTCCATTACTTCACTAAGATCATCAGAAGCTCTAGCTCAATCAGAAGTAAGAAACAGAGAAGCAGAACATACCAGATAAAGGGCATAGCAGCGTAAGAACACTGATTTCTTGCTCATTTGATCACGAAGCACATGTGAAGCTCTTCTGTACTCTCGACAATTGAAGTAAGACTTTGCTAAATGGTAAAGATCACTATCAATCACTTCATCTTCTTCTGGGAGAGGAGTAGCTGGTGCTTGAGAGAAGCCAACGGAAGGTTGTGGTGTTGAGATAGATTCATTAGTGTTGAACCTTCTACGGATGCTGGAGCTTCCTCGCTGGAACCTCGAGTTCGAAGGTGTGAAATTAGACGGGTCTTGCTCTATCCCCACAAGCTGCTCTCCGGCCCTGAAAAAGACAAGAACATGTGAGTACTAAAAATTGAAACTTTAACTCAATTCGCATATGAGATTGAACCAAAATCAGAAACAACCATCAAAAGAACACATTTTTTTTTGCAAACATTCGAATAGTTTCGAGCTCAAACATATCAGAACACACAAACCCATGTCTAATCGAATTGAGCAATTCTGCCTCGTGGGCATCTGAATCCGATCGTTTACAGTTCGCCCAGATTTTCGATTAACGGAAATTGAAGAGATTCAATTTTGGATGGGGACGGGCCAATGAAGAAGAATTAAGATTAGGGTTTTAAGAAAGGAACCATTTTGCGGCGGAGTGTAAGCAACGCTCGCTGAGCTGTCCGATAGCCGCACGGATCTCGATGCGGCAACTCTCTTTAGAGACCATAGCAGAAGAAGCTCTGTTTAAGCTAAAAGCGTTGGACAAATTAATATCGGTGCGAATCTATTGTTCGTCGTCGCCGAGATTTCTGCAACAATCTCTCCCTCCATCCAATCATTTTGAAATATGTGTTTACTGGGCTCGTTGATTGTGCATTATCATCTTTGGGCTTTGGACATGCCCATAAAACAAAGACAGGAAATAAGAACTTTTAAAAGATGTTTTGACTTTTTCTTCGGGTTCAAAATATCAGATCAATAGATAATACACAGAACAATGATACAAGTCTACTTTCAAATGGACAATTAGATTCTGATCCGCCCTTTAGGACGAAAATTGTTTTGTCAAACTTTAATTTTAATATAAGTTATATATAATATATGTATATAATATTATATATATATTTTGTCTAATATATATATATATATTTTTTTGGCAACAAAAAGCTGATTTATTACTCAAACTTGAGGTGGTCTGGGAATCCAGACCGGAATAGAACAACTAACAAATACAAGCTCACGATAAAAGGATCTAGCAGTCTTGGCTAAAGAATCCGAAACTCCATTATGCGCCCTGGGCACGTGTATAATCTTGAAGTCTGGGAAGCAAATCTTTAGAGTCTTGAGTTTTTCCAGTTCTGTTGAGAAGCTAGGCCAATCCTTGGGTTTCTGAGCATCGCGATCATCTCCTTGCAGTCTGTCCCAAAGCTCTGACATGGTGAATGTTGAAGCATGTTCTCCATTGCCCACCGCAGTGCTTCCAGCTCCGAATGCAAAGCCGACTCCACACGAATAAAGTTGCGGAGCCCCATTAACTGGCTATTACCACTTCCATCGTTCCACACTCATCCACATCCACTGAACTGAGCTGTCTCGGTCCAAGAACCGTCCACCAGGCAGATATCTCCCTGCTGGAGTAGTTGATCATCCTCCTGAGCTTCGACGTAAGGAGGAGCGATCTGTTCGTTAGCTTGAAACCACGCTTGACATTCACTCTCTGCATACCGAGCGAGCTCTAGTGGATCTCCGTCAATTCCCCTGAAGAGCTTATCATTTGTTGCCTTCCAGATATATCAAATTAGCCAAGGAAAGGGATCCTTGTCTAATTTTGGCTCAACGATATTGTTCTTCCTCCAAAGGAGGTAGTCCATATTCTCATAGGTGTTCTGTAGGGGGAATAAAGAGTGGCCCGCAGGTGTGGAGGATAGCGCCCAGACTTGAAGCGCCGGGGGACACTGGTAGATCACATGAAGGATTGTCTCTTCTGGCTCCCCACATCGTGGACAGTGGTTATCGCATCGCATGTGTCTGTAATTCAAAGTACTTGTAACCTCCAAGTGTCCTGACATCAAGTGTCCTGACATCAGTTGCCACATAAGATGGCACATCTTTTGGGGTGCATTGACTTTCCAGGCTTGTGATTATAGCTTTTTAAAGCTCGGCTCGCTCACCTCAGGTTCATCCTCTTTGTTCGGAATATTTCTTGCAACTCAATACCCTGATTTGACTGTATATTGTCCATTCCTTGTATAGCTTCAGCAGTAGTTGTCCCGGTGATAAGTCGAACTGATGGCCATACTCCTTATGAGAGGTATGTCCTTGGCAGCTATATAGTTCTCCAGACGTCCAACATCCCAAGTTTTGGTTTCTTGGTTAATTATATTACTAACTCTCAAGTTCGGATGTACAGCCGGCGCTGATGATTGAGCTGGCCTCGCTGGTACTGTAGGAATCCACGGATCTTCCTATGCTTTCCTGACCACTCTCATCATTTCTTCACATTCACGGGGCCCGCCTTACAAAAGAACATGCTGTCATCTGCAAAGAGAAGGTGAGATACCGAGGGCACGCACGTGTGATACGTATCTCTGTTATCTTCCCTTGATTCTCTGCGTGATTAGGAAGGCTAACGAGCGCTTCCGTGCATAGAATAAAGATGAAAGGGGACAGAGGATCCCCCTGCCGCAGACCTCTCTCAGGTACAATATTCCCTCTTGGATGTCCGTTCATGAGGACTTTGTATTTTACTGAAGTTACGCACCGCATTATCCAGGAGATCCATATTTCTAAGAAGCCCATTTTTCTCATAGTAGCCTCAATAAACGACCACTCCATCCTGTCATATGCTTTATTCATATCAGTTTTGATGCCCATCCTTTTATTCATTCCACTGGACTTTGTCCTTAAGGCATGAAACATTTCCTGAGCTATCATGATATTGTCGAAGATCTTTCTCTCTGCGACAAAGGCTGACTGGGTTTCAAAAATCCTATCCGGAAGGACCTTTTTCAGTCTCTGGTATAAGACCTTAGAAATAATCTTGTAACTTACATTACATAGGCTAATAGGTCGGAGCTGGCTCATTTGGTTTGGCTTATCCACCTTAGAAATGAGACAAATATTGGTATCATTAAGTCCAATAGGCATAATCCCCTCAAACAGGAATTGATTGATCATAAGAGTAAGATCATCCTTTACAATATCTCAAAATTTTTGATAAAAAAGCGCGGTCATCCCATCTGGTCCTGAAGCTTTCTCTGGGTGCATCGCAAAGAGAGCCAGTTTAATCTCCCATTCAGTTACCGGAGTTGTGAGATCGTCATTATCTGTTGTTGTAATCATTGTCGTCACGTTAGATAATGCTTCCTCGATTTCCTCTGGATTAGATGACTGGAAGATGTGTCTTAAAATAACTTGTATATATATAATATATTGAATATATATATAATATATATAAGATTTTGTCTAATATATATATATTTGACATACTGTATATATATAATATATTGAATCTCTTAATAATTGTATTGAAGACATGTAATAAATGAGTCAGACGTTTGGTCTCTTATGTTTGGAATGATTTAGAAATCGTTAGTTTAAGAGTAGTTCAGTTTTGTAAGATCTAGTTATATTAAAAGATAACCAAAAATATTTTGAAAATGTTATTGATTAAGTTCAATTGATTACGTCGGTTAAGACTTGGTTTAATTTAAGTTGGTAAGTTTTATTTTATAGGAGATGTGATATATTCTAATAACAACTATAAAAGAGTCTAAAATCTAAATGATAACTTCAAACAGTAGATAAAAATCAATCCCTAAATTAATCGATTAGATATAAAACAAATAAAAATCTAACTGTTTAAATTAATCTACCAAAATATCATATTGACTGACTATTAAAAATATTTAAGTTAAATATCTAATAAAAAATAAAAAATCTTATGTATAAAAGATAAATATTTTTTAATAAATACAATGAAAACTTAAACATTGTATTGAAATTAATTACAATTACAACACACAATAGAAAATAGAATATTTTTGTTTGCCTATAAGGCATTTGCAATAAAATCAACTATAACATGTATGTTTCTATTTATCTAAATCTTATATAAGATTATTTTGTATAGTTACATATTTTCATAACATACAAAATTATGTATATAAATACATTTGACATAAATAGTATGAAATTTATAAATATACCAAGTGTATATATATGTGTTTTTTGAAAATATTATACAATTTAATACATACATATATGTATTAAGTGAATAAATAAATTTACATTTTTTTATATCATATAGACTTAAATTTATAAATATAAGCAATTAATAAAGTACATAAGTTCATTTTAACCAAATCTCTCATAAGGGTCTTTCACGACATAGACACATCCCATCTCGTGGCAAGGAGAGAAGAAATCCTCCATGAGACGCCGGCAGAGAAGTATTCCATTCAATTAATCTAGATCTGAGCGGGGGGAGAACCCAACGACCACCGACGAAGTCACCAGAACCATTGAGCCTCCAGCCGAAAAAAACGAAGCTTTGTTGTAGAGAGAAAAGTGGACAAGTGCGTTAATCCATCACCCACTATCTCTTAAGGAGGTTGCTTTTGTTGATCTAAAACCCATCACCATAGATTCCCAAGATTGCGACTTTACATGGGTTTAGGATATATAAAGTTTACCTCTTTGATTTGTTGCTAGCTTCGTATATATGGTGTACACATATTTTTGATTGAGTTTCCGGTGATAGCCGTCAACGGACAGTTTTCAAGACCTCTGTTTAATGCTATTACCTACTACAATGTTGTTATTAGAGTCTTCAATAATTTTGATGAGCCTCTTATTTTGACTTGCTAAATCCAAGACCTTTCTTTTCTATACGACTTATCAGTTATCACTAAAATGTTTTGGTTCTCATTTTCTTCGTGACTACTGATATGCTTCATCAGTTCTTTTAATTTGTTTTTTGGAATATGCCTAGACTGCCTGGCATCCAAATGCGGCGTAACTTGTGGTAAGACGGTTTTACTGGCACACACATTCCTATTCCTCCGAGATGAACTTTACTTACCAGTTTCAGATGGAAAATCAAAGTGTAAGCTTCTTCTACCATCCCTCACTCAACTTCCTGAGAGCATCTGGTATTTTTTAGTCATATTGTGATTAATAACCAGAACATTAATCTTATCCCTTTTCCACAGTCTGACGGTGAAATGGTCATGACCATAAAATATGTAATCATCACTTTAGTCTTTTATCTGTGTTTCATTAGCTTTGCCTTTTTTTTTAAAAAAAAAAATATACCTTTATTTTCTAGGTGTTAAGGAGAATTCTTAGACTATGGGAAAAACTTGAGATATGCCGGATGGAGTCCTCATCAATGAAAAGGGTCCTTACAAGTACTAGGTACTAAGAGTTTTCTATATCACTTTATCTCATGTGACTTTCCCTTTGTGGGGTAAACCTTTTATAATTTTCATGGTGTAGGTGTTTGCCTTAGTGTGTTTGATGGACTTTCCATTGAACTTCATAAAGAATCTAAAAAGCTTTAGTCTGGATCCAAAAGTTGGTGCGTCCAAGATGTAACCATATCTCCGTCTCCGCGGAGCATGATCATATACTAAAGCAAGACACAAGGTAATATGATATAGAAGCGGGGAATATCCAAAGAACTCATGTACATGCGTTTGG
>JABAYD010040401.1:0-13009 GCA_014822095.1 Diplotaxis tenuifolia | reverse complement strand
TATACTGTAATTTCATACCCATTTTAGGTTAGATTTGCATTTGATTCAAGTTTGGGTCTAGTATTGGGGTTAAAACCAAGTTGTAGGTTAGTTTTGGTAAAAACCCCTAGGAATAATGATGTTCTTTGAGAACTTCTTTTCTCATCTTTTTGGTAACTTTATTACCTTTATCCAGTGATCAATATACTGCTTACTACTCATTATTTCTTAGGCGTCCAGACCTTATTAATTTCGAGTTTAGTAGTAGCTTCCACCACATAGGAGTATATCTCCTTATAATATGTTCTTTGGTCTCTATGAGTAACCTTGTGTGACAAGCTTTTCTCAGCTGTGCTTAAATGCTGTAAGTAGAAACATGAACAACGTCTAGACCACGTGGTCATGTTCTACATCTCACGATTTTCTTTTTTTTTTTTCCTCACAAGACCCAAATATATTCACTGGTTTATCATCATCAGATGGCGTTTCTATGGACAATACGCCCATCTCTTCTATAATATATAACACCACGTTTCCATCTTATTGGATTTCATCTATGAATGCATTCTTGTATTCACGTGAGTTCTGACCCTCGCTTATATATTTTAAAACTCAAGTGCTATTTTCTTATGCATCTTTATGATTAGTGTGTCGACACTCTTATGTATGGTTTCATTGTGATCCAGACATGATCCAATCGATTTGAGATTTCATTTTCCAGGACCTTTATTACCTTTGTAGTTTGGCGTCCCAAGCTACATGGTTTGGTACCTTGGATGTACAGCTGCGCAGCCTTTTCTCAATATCTGGTCTGGTTTCCTTATGCAACCTCGGATCAATATATGCACCGTTTCTTTTCTTTCCGAGGTTCCTTATCTTATGGAACACATTGGTCTATCTTATATAGACTCTGTAGCAACTTGATTATGTCTCTTCTAGGACATTAATTTCGTGGTGCAAGCTGGTTTTTCTTTTCGGGTCTAATTTGTATGGCATTCATGTAGCTAGCTTTATATGATCTCTTTCTTTCTTTGGACGTCTTCGATCTTATTCTTTAGTCCGAGGATCTTGCCAAGACAAAGATGGTTAATACCATTCTAGTTTCTCACTTTTACCAGCTTGTTTCTTTCTCCCCCTGATGTTGGATAGTCTGATTCATTTTTCATGCAATCCGTATACCTGGCCTTTAATCTTATCACCCATATTTGGCTCAAGGTATCTTAAAAACTCGTGGGAGAAAGACATGTTCCTATCCAACATATATTCCCAATCCTCTTCTGAGGTTCCATCTTGGACGGCACATATGTATGTGGTGGATTTATTTAAAATTTCTCAAGATGGTATATGTCTGGCTCATGACATGTATTCAGTCTGGGATGAGAATATCTATGCTCACTTATATGGCCTGATGCATATTGATCTTATATATGTGTAGAACTCGTGGTGTCCACAAGCTTATAGACTTTAGAGTCTGAATCTTATAGGTAATGGCATGTTCGGCCAAGATGTCCTATTCATGTTTATAGTATGGTCATGGACCACGGGTTTATCTTTTCTCCCCCTCATGAACATGCTATAATCTTTAGATGCTTGGGACATTATATCCTGATGAGTTTCCCTTGTGTACATGTTACACAACGTGAGATTATATGGGATAACTCTTTGTGCCTTTTCCAATATCAATCTCTGCATCAAGTTTAGACTCGGATGGCTAATCCAGTTATGCCATAAAGTGTATAATTTCGTGGGGTATACCAATCTGGTTACCATGGATCTTTCCTTAATCATACTGATATTTAGCATAGTCTGGATCAGTAGAGTACGCAAATATAGTCTTGACCACTTTCTTTAAGGACTTAGGCGATTTTTAAATCAGAAGGAACTTTTTGTTTCCCTTTTGCCCATTGTTTCTATTTGGAAATTATTTTGTTATAACTCAATGGGCCACGAATTTTGGGTGTATATAATGCCATTTAGGCAATGCCTTGGCCGTGGTCCTTCATTTGGACTTATTATACTTGCAATTTAAGCTCATTATTGGTGTTTTAATAATGAAAATCATTCATAATATAAAGTTTTAGCATCAAAAAAATCAAGAAAATAAAATACCAAAAGTAATAAAACACAATCATGGAACTTTAATTCGTTATTTTAGGATGTCAGAAGCCTCATATTCCATGTGATCAACTTTTTCGAGATTTTCAGGTTCCCTTGGGTCACCTTGGACGTAATCCATGTCCTCATCTCCATCGTATCCACCATCATGGACCATATTGACTTCCGGATTGTTTTTCAAACTCTCTATTTAGAGTTCGCATAAATGCTTAGGACTCCGACAATTCTTTTCCCAATGATTACCCATACCACATCTTTGACACAAATCATATTTGATTTAGGTTTAAAGGACACACTTCGGCCTCGGCCTCGACCACGGTTAGAACGGTGTGAGTTTCCGCGATTTTTATCTCGGCCATGTGTCTTTGATGTGCCACGACCTCGTCCATAACCCTTTCCACGGCTATGACTGGGTTGGTTACTGTGTTGGACGAGGTTACTTTCCTTCTTAGGCTCCACGGCCGTTCTAGAAAAATTGGGTAATGGTGTTGTACCAGGAGGTCTCATCTCACTGTTTTCATTAGTAACTTATTATTGGCCTCCACTAATAATAGACAGAAGATCAAATCAGTATAGGTGGCGAAACCTCTCTCTCTGTATTACTGTTACAATAATACATACTCGAATGGAATGTAGAGAAGGTTTTGTTGAGTAACTCGCTCTCAGTTACTTCTTCACCACAAAGTTTCAACATGGAAACTATTTTGAATAGAACTAAGTTGTAATCGTCCACATACTTATAGTCTTGGAATCTCAGGTTCTTCCACTCATATTGAGCCCTTGGTAATAGCACTGTTTTCTGGTGATCATATCTCCGCTGTAAGGAGGTCCAAAGCTCAAGAGAATTTTCCATGGTGAGATACTGATTCTATAGACTCTCATTCAGATGGTGGCGGATCAATTAGATCGCTCTATATTTATCTTTATATCTAGAATTATTGCCTACGGTGATCGTATCACCAATGTCCTTTGATCTTAACATGATCCTTGTATCAAATGCCCATTCAAGGTAGTTGTCACCAGAGACATTTAGAGAAACGTAGTCGAGGTTGCTTAGTTTTGACATCTGAAATCATAGATTTCACACTTATATATTTTTCAAAAAAAAATTGGATCCTTCAAAGTGATTGTTCAGTCGGATTATGCAATCAATCAAGCAATTCAATCTCGACACATATCAGGGTGAATGATGCAACCCTATCAGATTATTTCTACATGATTTTGCAATCAGGGCATTGAAAAGAAATAAAACAATGCAAGTTTTATTGAAATCGGATCAGATTAAGAAATTAGGGTTTCGGAAAAAAATTAGGGTTTCTATTTTTTTTTCGGATCCAAATTGATCAAAACATGCAATAGCTGGCTTTAAAAAAAAATCAATTTGACAATTCTAGCAATTATCTAGCAACCCTAACAAGAAATTGGAAAATTTCCAGCAACCATAAAAGGCAATTTTTCACAAAAGAGAAAATTTTCAGAAAAGGGAAACTTTGAAATTTTATCAATCAGGAAAATATCAATTAAGATTTGATTAATTCTAACTATTCCTATTTTCTTTTAGGATCGATTTAATCTTTTTTTTGACAACAAACAAACAGACTCATAATGACCCTGTGAACCAAACCGGGAGCTCTGTATCCATGTGAACAACGAAAGACGGTTGACATCTGACACATCGTGCTAAGCCATCCGCATGTGCATTCAATGTTCTTGGTACATAGATAATCTTCGAGCTAGTGAAACTCTCCTGAAGCTTCGTGATATCTTGGATATAATTTGCAAAAGCTGGTCATTCCTCTGGTTCCAAAACCATCTTCACCAGTTGAGAACAATCTGTTGCAAATGTAACCTGATGTTGCCTTAAGTTCCTCATACTCTCCATAGCCCAGATAAGCGCTTCCACCTCCGAGTGAAGAGGGGATAGACTGGCCCTAACATTTCGTGCTCCCATTAGTCCAGCATAACCCTCGAGGGTACTATACCATCCTTGACCATCAAACTTAACATTTTCCTTCCAAGATCCATCCACAAAACGCCATCTCCCTGGTATGACAGGTAAAATCATTGGTACAACTGATTGTGTCTCCGAATGTGTCATATTCCCTTGAGCCTCCTTCCAAAGAATGGACTCTGTCTCTGCCAGTGTGAGAGTGTCCTTCGGATCAATATCCAGATTACTAAAAATTTTACTATTTCTCGCTTTCCAAATGTACTACAATATCCATGCAAACTTATGATCCTCCAAGATCGGTTTCACTCGCCAGTAGCGATTCCGTTGGGAATGAAAGCTGGTTTAAGGGAATCGACGAGAGCGCCCAAGCTTGTCTCGCTGGGGGGCATTCAAAAAACACATGATTTACCGTTTCTTCAGTAGCTCCACATCTGTCACATCCTAAGTCGCCATTGATCCCTCGGGCCTGCAAATTCTTCCCACTGCAATGCACCCCGATAATAATTGCCATAGAAAATGCTTCATCTTGGGAGGACACTTTATTTTCCAGCAGTTTGCTTTTAGAGCATCCACTGTGGGTCCTTCTATAGCAGTAACTCTTACGATATACGGATACACCCTTTCCACTTGATATCTTGATTTAATCGTGTACCTCCCATTTTTAGTAAAATGCCAGCCATCCCTATCCTCCAAAAGAGTCCTACTAAGCGGTATAGTCTCGATAATTTTTTGCATCTTGGGGATCCACCAGAGCCCGGATCACCGTCATATTCCAATTTTTCGTTTCTGCATTAATGAGAGAATCCACCTTAAGTTCCGGATATAAATTATGTTGATTTTTGTTTGCTGGTCTCGGGCGAGTGGTTGGGAGCCATGGATCATCCCATACAGAGATGAATGCTCATGTTCCCACCCTTTTAATAAGTCCTTTGTTTACCAGAGATCTAGCTGATATCATACTTCTCCATCTATAGGAAGGGGAGTATGATCTGATCGGCTCCAACGGTGACGCGTTCCGGAAGTACCGACCTTTGAAAACACGAGAAAACAAAGTATTTGGTTTCTCAATAAGCCGCCATAATTGTTTTCCCAACATGGCTGTATTAAAATCCTCGAGATCTTTAAATGCCAATCCTCCATCTTCCTTGTCCATACATACCTTATCCCAAGATTTCCAATGCATTCCCCTTGTACTTCCCCCAAGGCTCCACCAAAATTGTGCTACCGCACTCGTTAGTTTCTTTGTAGTTTCCTTAGGAATCCTATAGCAGGACATCACATGATTCGGTAAAGCCGTGACTACTGATTTGATAATCACCTCCTTACCTCCCTTCGTAAAAAACCTAAATGTCCATCCATTAACTCTTTTGTTTAACCTTTCCTACACAAATCCAAATACCTGTATCTTTGATCCCCCCTGACTCTCTGGTAAGCCTAAGTATGATCCCATCCCACCAATATTCTGGATCCCTAAGATATCCCTCAACTCATGTCTCTTTTCTTCCCCCACCTTATGTCCGAACTGAATGGAAGATTTCTCAAAATTGATAAGTTGACCTGAAACCACCTCATACTCTTTAAGTATTATGAGAATGGTTTGGCATTCTTCCGGCAGCGCCTTGCAAAAGAAAAGACTATCATCCGCAAACAATAAATGAGAGATTGCCGGACATGCCCTGGCCACCTTCATTCATGTTAATTTCTTCTGTCTCTCCGCTCTTTTGATGTTTGAAATCAAAGCTTCCGTGCACATAACAAATAAGTAAGGAGACAGAGGATTCCCTTGTCTTAAACCCTTCTGTGGAATAATAGAGCCCCTAGGTTGTCAATTTATCAACACCTGGTATTGAACCGACGAAACACATTGCATCATTAACCTAATCCAGTGGGGATCAAAACCCATCTTACCAAGTAACGCTCGAATAAACTCCCACTCTACTCTATCATATGCCTTGCTCATGCCGTTTTGATAGCCATAAATTTTCCTTGACAAGCTTTGTTAGCTCTCAAACCATGAAACATCTCCTGAGCAATTAAAATATTGTCCGAAATTAATCTTCCAGGAACAAAAGCCGATTGAGTTTCCGATATTAGCCGGGGCAAACAGATTTTGAGTCGTTGACATAAGAGTTTTGAGATAATCTTATATCCCACATTACATAGACTTATAGGCCTAAATTCCGTCATTCTCGTGGGCCTTTCCGTTTTGGGAATCATACATATATGAATCTCATTAAGGCGGGCATCCAACTCTCCTGTTGCCAAGAAACCATTAACCCGCTCCACCAATTCCTTTTTAATGACCTGCCAAGAGTGCTGATAGAAAAGAGCTGTCATCCCATCAGGACCAGGGGCTTTTTCTGGATGCATCATAAATAGAGTTTCCCTGACCTCATCCTCTGTTGCCCTTCTCAACAACTTGTTATTCATTTGAGGTGTGACATTTGACGAAATTTCTTCAAGAAAAGACTCAAACTTTGTTGGGGAAGTAGTGGTAAAGAGATTCTCAAAGTAATCCACAGCTACCCCTTCCACTCCCATTTCCTCCGTTATCCAATTCCCTGTGTCATCATATAACCCCACTATTCTATTCCGCACTCGCCTTTTGCTTTGTTAAGGCATGATAGAATTTGGTATTAAGATGCCCGGATGAGTACCACATATTCTGACTCTTCTGATACCAATAGTCTTCTTCATCTTTATACGCATCTTGAAGTTTCCTAGACACATCCAAAATATCTTCCTGTGTCCTATTATTGTCCATTTGTACTTCTTCTAATTCCCGCTGCAAGTCCTGAATTTTCTCCTTGCCATATGGAGGATTATTCTTCCTCCACCGAGCTATCTCATATCTACAGTTGCTGATTCTTGACACTAAATCCCCCGATTTTCCATTCCTATCATCCGTCCAACCAGCAATTATGGATTCCATCAGTCCATCTTTACCAATCCAGCGTTTGTCAAATCGAAATTGTCCTCTCCTTTTATAAACTCTGTCTTCCATATGTGCCACCACTGGACGGTGGTCAGACCCCACCATCCCCAGATATTCCGTATGGGAGCAAGGGAAAGTTGTATGCCATTCTTCATTAGCCAAAGCGCGATCTAGCCGGCATCTCACAATCACTGCTCCTTTCCCTTTCCCTCTACGTCCTTGCCAAGACATTTTATTTCCTCCAGCCGGGAATTCCAATAAACCACTATTACGAATCATATTATTAAAAGGAACAAAGGAAGCTAAATCTCTTAATGCTCCCCCTTCCTTCTCATGGTTTCCCGTAATCTCATTCAAATCGCCTATAATAAACCAAGATTCCGATCTAGCTAGCCCGTATCGAGTTAATCGTTCCCAAACTTGATACCTTAATTTATGGATCGGATCTCCATACACAAATGTTAGAAATACTGATCTCCCCATCGCAACCGCTGCTACATCAATCATCCTATTGTTCGAGAATAGGATATCAACCTGAAACTCATTATTATAAAAAAGAGCTAATCCTACACTCCGACTAATTGGATCAACCGTAAACCAGTCTGTCGTACTCAAAGTGAGCTTCAAAATCTTGGACAAATTCAAACTCCTATTTCATTTCCGATAAAAATAAAAAATCTGGCTTATGCTTGTGCCAAATTTCTCTAAGGTAGCTAATTGTCCATTTGCTTTCCATCCCTCGACAATTCCAACTAAGAATTCGCATTATAAAACTCCCTAATTATGCTCCCGCGAGCTCGCATGATGGCGATTTAATGAGATCCCAATCATGATTTTCCTACCTCCAATATCCTGTATAATTCTCTTTATTCTATGCATTCCTTTTAACTGACCTTCATACTCAATAGTTAAACCCTTTCTCATAATATTCTCATTTGCACCTTGGGGCTTAACAGGCCCTCGCAGATTTAGCTTGCCATGCTTTTCGATACCCACAGTCCTCAGCAATAAAAGATTAGACCATTTACACCCATTTTCGTCTATAATCACCATTGCCAATCTATCCCACCACCCTACTATGACATTAGTCTTGTGCTTTAGTTTTATAACACAGGGAAATAGATGGTCCAAGCCACCTCACTCTATACTAAATATAGAATACCCAATGTAATATTGAGAAAAATCCTTCTTGACCCCCCTAATTGCATCGATGAATAAAACTGGTTCTGTAAGGCTCCCTCCAAATGTCTTGGCATTCTTTGTTGACTGGTTTAAAGAGACCAGCCACTTATACCAGTTGAATATCATACTTACTTGTCCTTCAAGTAAGATCTCTCCAGCCATCCCCCTATACCTCCGTGTCCACCGAATCCCAGTCAACCAGACCCCACAAATTATTATTGTGTAACGAACATCAACCTTGATTTGAATCTCGGCAGACACCTTCTTTGCCCTATATATAATTACTCCAAATCCCCGCCACAGTAAAATTCTCCAATCACAACGTGTATCACTTGATATCCCCCTCCCCCTCTCTTCATTGGTAGTTGTAGACCACGATGGCTTGCACCTGCACCCATAATACCAACACATAATCTTGTGTTTCCAAATAAAACATAATGCCTGACCAGGTTCAGGAACTATAATCCAGTTCTCTAGCTTATCTTTGTCTATCAACACCTCCAAACAATAACTTATCCCTTCCTTCTGCTCTGAGTATTTATGGTTTGAGGAGACCATATACGTATTTTGCCCCCAAACAGACATCTCCTGAACACCTCTAGTATACCGTGAGTACGTAAATCTAACCACAGACTGACCAAAAAACCACCTGTAACTTCCAGCACAACACCAGTAAACCAAAACACAAATTTTATTCCATAACCAGACCACATACAATGATCTTAGATAGCCAAGCAAGAACACCAAACTCTGGACACACCCATATACCAAATAAAACCCAAACCAGACAAAACAAGAACTCTCAAGTTTTATTAAAAAAAACAAAAGCAAAAACGAGAAAACCCTGCAGCACCACGAGCTCGCACCACTCCACTAATGCTTGTATCTTCATAAAAAAGATTCTACGGATTGGAAGAGGCTAACTGTGGGTTTAAAGCACCCTTATCCTGTTTGTTTTTGACTCCCTCTCCCTGACGAGAAGCTGCCTTGTTTTTATTACGCTTCCGAGTCCCAGCCATCGCCTGTACCATCCTAGCTTTAGAAGAGGCCCCTGCCATGGGAACATACTTGAATAAGATCTTCTTCACTCCCTTCTTCTTATCACCCTCCCCCATGAATAGTTCCTTTTCCTCCCCAACTCTAGTCACAGGAGCATCCGACACCTTATCACTCCCTCCGTTCGCCTCCTTGATACTATCACCCTCCTCATTTGTGAAGTCCTGAAACTCATCCTCCTCACCAGCAACATTATCATTCTCAAGTAAACTATCACCATTCTCATCAATCTCCATTCCCTCTTCCCTATTTTCTACCATCTCATTATCCTCTAACACTGAGTTAATCATATCTAAACCATCCTCCTCCACTTCAGACTGTAGGCTTACCTTCTTAACATTCGCAAGAATGATTGATGGATCAATCGGTTCCTCTGTCTCCTTTGAACTGCTCTCGTTTCTTTGCTTCTCCTTATGTTTATGTTGATAATCCACTCTCCCTTCCCTCTGTACCTCCCTTCTCGTACCTCTGTATGCTCTGTTCCTCTCTTCGTAAACAAAGTCCCTTGATTTTTCATTACGAGAGCTCCTGTGCACACTCCTATCCGAATGACTACGGTAAGATCCTTTCTCAGAAGCTCTCATCCACTGTGAATCCTTCTCTTCATACAGCTTCCCCTTTCCCTTTCCCACGTATCCCTCATGCTCTCTCCCTTTACCCGTTCTTCCACCATCTCCATTAATCACCACCCCCTTGTAGCTACGGGCTCCCTCATCTTGTCTACCACTTGATATCTCCCTAACCTCCTTTTTCTTCGGTGAGCACTTCTTGTGAAGTGGACAGTGATCTCTCTCGTGAGCCAAACTCGAACACATATCACAAAAACCAAAAAGTCTCTCATATTTTAGAGTTATCAGTGCCTCTCCCCCTTCATGAAACTCCCCTCCTGCAAAATCAACCGTCATTTCAAAACAGAGCTCCCTGCTTCCATCGATTATTACCTTGACTTTCCCATAGTCCAAATCTACTTCTTCAGTTTCGCCTAGAGCATCCCCAATGCTCTGGAATGTTGGGGCATCCCAGAACTCCAGTGGTACTCCCATCAGCTTGATCCAAAAATGGATAGCCGAGGGGAAAGACGACGGCATCCGTGGCTGCCAGTGAGCTAAAGCCAACATCCAGTAGTCGAAATGGTAGGGCTGGGCTTGAAGAACTGCAAAGATGTCTTCTTCCTCCACAAAGTCGAACTGAAATATTCCTAGCCCAAGATCAGTTCCCACCACTCGATCCTCCATTTTCCAGATCTTAGGTAACATGACCAGAAGCGCCTTAACGTCCTGCTCAGCCGGGTTCATGCATCTCCTGATAAGTGTCGTGTCATACTGCTTAATGAGATCAGTGTTGTCGAAATGTGGCACGGAGACCTTCAATCTCTTTCTTGTACCCTCCCCCACCATCACTCCCCCCGAGTTTCCAATAAGACTGCTTTGAGACATCTCTGGCAACCGGCTAAAAATCACGGACTTTAAACTGGGAATGAAGCTTTTGTAAGAAGAAGTTGTGTGTAATATTTTTACAATCCCTCGGAGCCTCCTTCTTATATACCCGTAGAGAAAAAATTCCTCCCCACGCCTCAGCAAAATATCATTTAACACCCGTATCATCCAATTGATTCCTTGTATCCTCAAAAAATGGAGTAACCAATATCCGCCAAATAAATCCTTCCTTGCGACCACCTTGAATCGAATCCCAACTTTCCTTACGCAAGCCTCTGAAGATCCCTCATAGTCTTTCTCAATCTCCCACACAATCAATAACCAATCTAGGTCATAACCCACCCCTAAGGGTTTCGATGATTGTGAATCAGGGAAATCTCGAAGATCTATTTTCCTTAAACCCCTCGAAGGACACTTCCATGGAAATCTCGCAAGTCCGACGCTTACCAAAAAAACCCCACTCCAGATCTTTTCTTCCCCAATCTCGATCCCTTCTTTCCATTTGTAACCCAAAACCTCCTTCCAAATCCCTTGTAGATCCCTCAAAAACTGATAGACAGCCCCCTCCGAGAACCCAGCAACCCTTGAAGACCCCGGATCCCACCACCAAATCATCTCTCGAACCCTAGAAGACAGCCGCCGCCGTTGTCGCCATTCGCCGTTTTTTGTTTTTTTTTTTAAGATCGATTTAATCAAATCAAATAAAACAGGAAACTATTGGATTACACAAACTTTTCAGTCAGATTTTTCAAAAAAAAAGGGTTTGTGAAATTAGCAATCTTAATCGGTTCTAAACAATGAATCAATTATCACAAGTAGTTTAATATATTCAATCAACCAAACAGATCAAACAATCAATCGATTCAAGTTAAAACAAAATTAGGGTTTTGGTTAAATCGATCAAATTTAGATTTTAGGGGATTGATCGATTTCTAGGTCTTATCGATTTGATCATTCAGATCAAAAGAGGTTTTGAGATTCAAAAACCATTATGGTTTTAATTTTAATTTATAAACAATCTCATAATCAAACTTTTGGTTTTAAGAGCTTTGATTTACTCATGTGAAGGGATTAGACTCATTAATTTAGGGTTTTAGGGGTTTTGCAAAATTTTAATTTTGTCATAACCTTTACCAATCAACCAAATTCGATTTATTGGTTCTCTTTAAAGTTTCAGAATTTATTTACCTTAGGTTTAAGAAGATCTGAAACCGGACCACCCAAAAGAGAAGAGCTTCGTGGACGGGTTCAAGCTGAGGCTGGTACGTGAGCTTGCTACAGTTGCCTCGAGTTGGATCGTCAGGAACACAAACTGAGGAGGTGGAGAACGCCTAGGTTGCTGTCTTGCTACCGGCTATCGGATTAGGGTTCCAAAGCAAGTCGAAGACGCGTACTGTAGTGAGCGTGAGGGCGTGTCAGAGATCGGATCGACAAACGATTTACACGGATGTAGTCTTCTCGTCCAGAGCTTCAATTTGATATATTGATTGTCGTCTGCATCCTTACGGTTTGAGAGAACGATTGCTTTGAAGTTGCGCCGGAATTAGGGTTTATGGATGTCAGATTTTTAGCTTAGGGTTTTTAGAAACTATCGTAATGATAACGTGTTGTGAAATAAAAGAGATTGGAAAGACTTGTTTCTGTGTTATATTTCCATCGACCAGAAAGTCTCTATTTATACATACATTAGACCATCATAAGGAAACCAAATCTCATTCCTAATAGTAATAGGAAATAGTCCTTATTCTAAAAACATATGGAAAGATGATAAACATTAACATATAGATAAATGTTAATTTTCTATTCACCTAAGGCATAGCGAATAGGCCGGATGGACGGTTGATGGGCCGGACGGTTTGGGCCTGTCATTGGTGGATCAGCAAGTGGTCCTTAACATAAAGTGATAAGTTGGTGGAATTGTTTCCATTATCACGTACAAGACGTTAAGGTACAAAATCAGCTGGGAAAATGAATATTTACATAAACCATACGATACTAGGATCCAAGTGGTTTGGTATAAATAGATAAGTTGTGCAACATTATAAGGCATCCGATCAAAAGAGAAAGACAAGAGCAATAAGAGAGATAAAGAGAAATCAAGAGAGTTTAGCAATTAAGAGAGGTTTTTGCTTTGGTTATTACCTTGTGATCTTTATATTTTGTTCTTAAGACATTATTCAAAAGAGAGTGAATAAGAGATAAGTTTTGGCATTAAGTTTATTCTAGATTCTCTAGCACAAAGTAGGTTTAAAACCTAACACAAGTCTTTCCAGCGTGATAAACCAATCTGGATCCAGTTGTATACCAAAGAGGTTCTCAACCACTTCAATCCATAGAGTGAACACGTATGGACAT
>JABAYD010040390.1:0-19652 GCA_014822095.1 Diplotaxis tenuifolia | reverse complement strand
ATTAAATTATAAATTAAGAAAATTAGTGTGTGAACGAATTAATTGTTAAATCATTGTAAAACTGACATGTGTTAACGCATTTATTATAATGCTTCTTTTTTACTCTCTCTGTTTAACTTTAGTTGTCGTTTTGGGTTTTTACGCACAGATTAATTACATATTTTCGAGATAAAAATACAATTACCTATCTACCTAACCACATTTCAACCAATAGAAAAATAGAATAGTGGATAAAGTTAATAAATTCAGCATTGAAATTATAAAATGACATTTATTTTAAAACGGAAATTTTCTTCTACAACGACATATAAACCGGAACGGAAGGAATAATATATAGGGGATTGGTTTTGAGGGTTTGTTAAGAACCCTACGAAAAATCAAGAATCTAATGGAGTATTAATAGTTTAGTAAGTTACCATTAATGAAGAATGCTTATAGTAATGTATTACTAGTTGTAAGTTGTAACTAATCACGTGTTAATGACAAAATCGAAAGCAAATACAGAAACATCTCTGTAATATTCAAGAAAATTAAGATCAAATGTCGTTTCTTATATGGAGATTTCTATTCCCTATGGAGGTATCTCGCCGATCTCAAGGCCTAAGTCATCAGCACTACTAACCATTATGTCAAAGATGATTTAACATATGGTTTAAATTGAATACGTTCATTATTTTAGTCTCTCGTGAATAATTTGCAGGTATCATTTAAATCATTTGTCGGCAAAATTTTAGAGCGAAACAAATATTGAAGCGTAGGATAAAAAAAGATCTTTATTGATAGTTTGTAGATAATTATTTTTGGTTCATTAATAATTTAACTGTACTATATATTATTTCCTTCGCATGGATTTCAAGTAGTGATGTGATAATCTTTTTGGTTCTTGGTTTTTTTATATGTTTATAAAGCGAAATATATTTTAAAAGAAGGCCTTTGGTTTTTGGGCTTTTTATAGATATAAAAAAATATTCCATCGTCTTTACGAAAAAGCACCACAACTTGAAAATCCAACGTTGGAAATGGGAACTTTATTCCCAACTTGATTGACTAACGTTGGGAGGTATTTATGCTTTCAGTCCTTGTGTGATACAGTATGATACTTAGAGCTCCCCCCGTGTTTGAGAACTCGCGAGGCGCTAGTTGAGCGCTTGGTATAAACCTAACGCTAATCAATTAATCAGGGATTAATCAAAAACTAATAAAAAATTAATTGGAATTTTATTTTTTATTTTTTTATTTATAATACGTTATATATATACATTAGTATATGTGATTATGTCAAACCATGTGGTGGTCTAATGGTGTTTAACGATGGTGTGGTTTTAAAATGGTCAAAGGTTCGATTCTCCACAAGCATATTTAATTTTAATCAATTGTTTTAAAAAGAAAACTCACAAGTAACAAAGTTCCACATTGGTTAATATAAGGAAGGAGAAGACTGAAGCCATCTATAAATAGCCACACGCACTTGCGTTCAAATCTTGCAACTGGGCTATATTTATAAGCTCAATGTTAGCCAATAGTCCAAATTTCTTGGTGTTCTTGGAGGTATAAAATCGGTTATTTAGCCGATTAGTCGGTTAATTAGCTGATTAGTCGGTTGACCGATTAGTTGAGCCACCTTGACCTAAATCGCTACGGTGGCACGCCGCCGAACGCCTAGCCGGGCGATTAATCAGCTAGGCGTCCGCGTTTTAGAACAGAGTATTATGTATGTATATATAATAATTAATATTTATTTCTAGTGATATTAAAATTATGAAAAATAAAATCAAAAACAAATTATTTGAGATATTCTAGGTTGGATTTGTTGACATAAAAAGGTTGGATTATTGAGTACCAACCCATTAATTTATACTATTATTTATATTTTTTAATATTTTGAAAGTTTTTGGGTAGATATTCGAAACATGAGTGCTGTTACTTGTTTTTCTATGAAAGTCTTTTGCAAGTTTCAAATACGATTTTAATTTGCGACATAACATAATGCAACGACATGTACTCTACGTCACCAGGAAAATTATGGTGATAACAGTAAAACCAGTGGCGGAGCTAGCCAAAGTGTTTAGCGGAGTCAGTTTAAGAGTCAACAAATATATTACATGGGTCAATAACCATATTTTATGATATTTTATCAGCTTTCTCTCTAGAAACACAAGTAAATTTTGTAATTTCACATGGGTCATATGACCCACCTCACAATGAACTATCTCTACCACTGGTTAAAACAAAATCAATGTTCTAAATTCAAATAATGATGCACATTGAAAAACTGAGCAGACTATCTTATGTCTTTTTTTTTTTGTAACACAACTTGCATTAAAACGAAGAGTTTAGACTCCGTAAAGAGGAGCACATACAACAGACGCATTCAACAAAGCTTGCTTTGCCAAAGCATCAGCATCCTTGTTGTTTGAGCGTCGAAACCACGAAACAGAAAAGAAATCGAAAGCAGAGGACAGACTTGAAATATCAGCTAAAATACCATATAACTCTACTATCGGAGTCCCGGTGTTGAGAGCATTAACCAGTAGAAGCGAATCAGTTTGACAATGTACCCGTTGAAGTCCATTAGCGACACAGTCCGACATCGCTTCTCGCAAAGCTAGTCCTTCTGCAACAAGCGGTGAAGAAACAAAGAAGCAATGTGCCATTCGTTCAAAGGTGAGGGTGTTTTCCTTTATGATCCATCCTAGACCTGCCAAGTGCTGGTCTGCTCTCCAAGCTGCATCTGTGAAAACCACACTTGTGTGGGGTGGGATTGGTTCTCTCGGAGTGCGAGTAGGTAGGGCGGTTGGCGATTTGATCTGTTCAGAGATCCATTCCCGTGCTGCTCTGATGGCTGAGGAGATGACTTCCTCCGGTGTGGACTGCTTGTTATTAAAGATTAGGTTGTTCCGTGCAAGCCAAATCCCCCAAAGGATCCATGGTGCCAATTGACCAGCAACAATACCGGTCGGGGGGGAGGCAGTTCAAAACACAGAGAGAATGCCAACAAGCCGCTAAATCTACCATTCTTCTAACATCAATGTTTTGAGCGAAAGGAGTGAGGCTCCAGACCTTCTGCGCGAAGTCACATTGAAGGAAAAGATGATTGGTAGAGTCGGGGGCATTACATCTTTTACATAGACCCACATTTGTTATGTTCCGGACCGCCAAATTGCTTCCTACAGGAAGAGCTCCGCGAAAAGCTTTCCACAGGAACATTTTGATCTTGGGAGCAGTGTTGAGCTTCCAAATATCTCTCGTCCAGTTGATTATGTTCGCAAACGGATCTTCTAGAGTGGCGTTTTGCTCCTTTAAAGCCCTTTCATAACCCGAGCGGGTAGTGTACTCGCCAGTAGTTGTTCCCAGCCATATCATTTTGTCCGGAGCCCCGGATTTGCTTGGTTTGAGACTTAGAATGGTCGCTTCTTCCTGAGGTAACACTCTTCGGATGGTCTCAATATCCCAATCTAGCCGGTTTGGTTGGAGTAAATGGGCAACCTTCATATCAATCTGTGAAGCAGCCGGGGGTCCCATAGGTCGTCTCTGCTCCACAAAACTTAGCCATGGAGAGCTCCAGATATTAATTGATTCCCCGTCTCCGATAGCCCATCCAACATTCTTCAAGATGAGGTCTCTGCCAATCATTAGGCCTCGCCATCCGTGAGATTCCACAGTTTTTTGTGAAGCTTCAAAGAAGGATGATTCTCCAAAATACTTTCCTTTTAGGATTCGGTTTAGAAGGCAGAAGGGGTTATGTAACAATCGCCAAGCCAGCTTTGCCAAATAGGCATCATTAAAGCTTTCAAAATCTCGAAAACCTAATCCTCCGATCTCCTTTGACTATGTCATTTTAGACCATGAGACCCAATCAATCTTTTTCTTTCCATCTTTGCCATCCCACCAAAATCGCTTAAGCGCCGATTCAATTAGGTTGCTGAGGGATTTTGGAAGTTTAAAGCATGTCATTGCGTGGGAAGGGATTGGGGAGAGGACACTGTTAAGCATAACCATTTTACCGGCAGTGGAGAGGTGCCTCTTCGACCAGCTGCTCGCCTTAACCTTGATTCTGTCCACAATCGAACTAAACAAGTCTCTCTTCCGTCTACCAAATTTCTCCGGCAAGCCGAGATATTTTCCAACGCCGCCCTCTTGTTGGATTTGTAGGAAATATTTTACCAGAGCCTTGATAGTCCTTGATGCCTTCTGGGAAAAGGTGATGGAGGACTTGGTGGTATTGATCGACTGCACGGATGCTGTTTCATAGCTGGATAGAATCGACTTCAAAGCAGTAGCGTTTTTGTAGTCGGCTTAGAGGAAGAACATAGTGTCATCTGCGAACAAAAGATGATTTATCCTTGGACTCCCAGTTGCGACACGAATGTCGGTCAGTTGACCCGTTTCTTGAGCCCGGTTACAAAGTCCCGAAAGCACTTCACTACACAAGATGAAAATGTATGGTGATAGTGGGTCTCCTTGACGGATACCCCTGCTCGGTTTAACTCTTTCTCTAGGCGAGCCGTTGATGAGGAAGGCGTAAGTAACGGAAGAAACACACTCCATGATCCAAGAGATCCATCGGTGACTCGTTTCTCCGCCTTAGAGGTTTGGAGGAAGTGGAGGACTTCATGGGTGATCAAAACATTATCCGCAATCGCTCTTCCCGGGACAAAAGTGGATTGAGTTTCTGAAATAATGCCCGACAGGAGGGGTTGGAGTCGTCTTGTCAAGATCTTAGAGATGATCTTGTAGTATACATTGCAAAGGGCTATTGGCTGATAGTCCGTAACCGCTTGCGGTCCTGTGATCTTCGGAATGAGCCGTATGAATGTTTCATTAATCTTCGCAGGGAGCTTACTTGTTTCGAAAAATTGCTGCACTTCTTTGACAATATCAGTTCCAATGGAATCCCAATTGGACTGAAAGAAGCCAGCAGAGAACCCGTCCGGACCGGGAGCTTTATCCGCATGAATCGAGAAAACAGCCGCTTTGATTTCCTCGGCGGGTGGGGTGGAGATTAGCCTTTCATTTTCCTCCTCAGATACTCGCGGTTGGAGAGCGAGTTCCACTATCTCTTTTCTGTCCCCTGGCAAGCTTGTAAACAGTTTCTGAAAGGAGTGGACAATGACTTGAGCGATCTTTTCCTCTTTATAGACTGGAGTCCCATCTTCATCTTCTATAACCGAGAAGTTGTTTATTCTCTTTCTGTTTTTCGTGGTAGCATGAAAGAAACCAGAGTTCCGGTCTCCCAATCTAAGCCACAATAATCTGCTTCGTTGTCTCCAGTAAGCCTCCTCGGCGTTATAGGCAGCTTTAAGCTCAGTGGTGATCTTGTGTATCAGCTGGATATCATTAGAAGAATCGGTCTGAGCTTCTTCAAGTTCCTTTTTCTTTTGATTGATCAGAATCCTGCTATTATTTTGTTTCGTCGTGTTCCACTTTGAAATTGCAACACGAACAAGGGAGATCTTTTCTGCAATTGTGCTCTGGCCAGCTGCCGTCCAGACGGTTTTTATCAGCTCCGCAACCACTGGGTTATCTTTTAGTCTCCGATCGTATCGGAAGATACCACGTCGTTTCTTTTTCCCGGGTTCAAAAATTGTTACAAGCGGTTTGTGATCTGAGCCTTCATAGGCGAGATAGACGCATCTAGCTGTCGGAAAGAGCTCCGCCCAGCTTGTATTCGCAGCAGCCCTGTCTAATCGACAGCGAACCAAGTGATCTCCACGCTGCCCTCGCCACGATAAAAAATCCCCTGAGTGAGGTATGTCAAACAGGTCTCCCTCAGCATAGAAGGTTCTCAGATCAGAGAAGGAACCCTCCGGTCTTTCGGTGCCTCCTGTCTTCTCTTCATTATTAAGTAAATCGTTAAAATCACCGGTAATGAACCAGGGTTGGTCTCTAGCATTAGACAGATCAATAAGGTGATCCCAAATTGCTCTTCGCCTAGCTCTATCAGTATCAGCATACACAAAAGAGGCGAAAAATTTCTTTCGTTCAACTTCCATACAAGTATCAAGTACATTAGTCGTAGTATCTAATACTTCTAACTTGATTTCTTGTTTCCAGAAGAGAGCAAGGCCGCCTGCACCATGTCCTGTCGGAGCTACAAGTTCATAGTAATCATAGCTCAAATTCTCAAGCTTCTCAAGGACGAAGGCGTTGGGGTTTTTGGTTTCCATAAGAAAGATTATATCCGGTGAGATTTCTCGCGTGATCTCACGGAGTCGTTGAACTGTCCAAGGGTTCCCCAAACCTTGGCAGTTCCAGCTCACAATTTTTAAGGAACGGGAGGTAACGGATTCCGAAAATCCGTCCTTGGCTTTTTATTTCCTCGCGGTATCAAATTGCGTAATGGTTGGTTGTCTGAGCTGTGAGTCGTGTCTTGCTGGTCGCCGCTGTTCTGGGAACCCCCAGGTCTATTAGTCTTGGTTCAACGCGATGCTGTCCGATTCAGGGTCGCATTAATCTTACGACAAGCCGTTGGTTTTGGTGTTTGTGCCTTGCGCTTATGGGAGCTCTGTCCATCAAGTGTTTTTGGGCTACTATGTATTGTTTCACTACCCGGGGGGCGTCCCGGTTTGCGACCAGACTTTTTTGGAGCTTGAGCAGGTGGGGAAGGGCCAAGGCGTAGCAGGGCAGGTACCCTTTCAGGACTAGCTGATCGTTCTCTATTCGTAGGAGACTGCGCTTGGTTTGTTAAAGAGGTCTGCGCCAAATTAAAAGCAGCTTCTTCAAGTTCTCCGGTCTCTTCTGCTTGCCGATAACGTTCTTTCCTGGCTGCACTTTCGGTTGGGTCCGGGTGTGAGGTATACTTGTTCATGACTCCTCGGATTTGCCCAATGGCTTCTTCCACTTTGGACAGGGAGTTCTGGTTGTACTGTCCGTAGAGGAATCCCTCTATCGGAAGATGCGATATCAACTTTTGAGGAGCCTGATGCTTCCCCAACCATCTCCTTTGGTTCATTTGTGTTCTCACATTCTCTGCTCTTTGCTTTAGTCTGAGGGGGAGGAGATGGAGGTATGTCTTGGGGAATTCTCCGTACTTCGCGTACACCGAGGTGTGTGATCTATAGGAGCGAGGCTGACGATCCCCGTCCCTTCTAGACTCATGGGAGGCTGATAGCTCACGTTCTCTGTTACAGTAAGCTGGCCTCCCTCTTGAGGAATTGTTGATAGTTCTGCTAGTTCCCTGTCTGTGGAGATCCCATCGTCTCTCGTCGTGGTAGTTAGCGTCCCGGTGGCCATGCGATTCTCTTGACCCAGGAGCTCTCTGGTTATTTGGGTTGCGAGAGACCGAACCTTGTCGAGTAGGATGAGAGGTTCTTGCGGGGGAGATTGCAGAGCGTACTTGTGACATTTCCTTTCCTATGGTTTCTTGGAGTTGACGCTTCTCTGCCTTAGCTCGCAAGCAGTCTCTTAATTCATGATCTAGGCAGAAGCATTTAGAGCAATGTTTCTCTAGCTTCTCGTAGAAAAGTGAGGGTGTGACTTCGTCTTTGGGTATTCCACCACTGAGCTAGTAATGAGGGGGAGTCTGCCATTTACTTGGACCCTCATACGACAAGTGAGTGACGTAATGTCGGCTTCCTCATAGATTCCTATGTTACTGCCAAGGTTTTTGACAGTGCCTTCAGTCTATAGGTGAACGGGAATCCCCTGGATCTTGATCCAAAATGGAATGAGAGATGGAAAGTCTGGGGCGGTGGTCGGCTTCCATCGTTCCACTATTATCATCCATTTAGCAAAATGGTACGGTCTCTTGTCGAGGACACTAAGCAGGTCTTCCTCGTTTGAGAATTGAAACTGAAACATTCCTTGTCCAAGGTCAGCTCCGACTGGACGGGTTTCAGTGCTCCATTTTTCAGTGAAGAAAGGTATCAGGGACCAGACTTTCTGTGCCGATGGATTAGTGACTCGTCCTACTAAGGTGAGCGAGTGTTTCTGAAGAAGGAAAGCGTTCTCTGGTTCTTGGACTTGGACACGAGACTTGCGAGGGGCCTGATAGTCATCAGAGATGAGTCCCTTGCCTTTCGCTGCTGCCGAAAGTCTGTGGCTTTCCATGGTGAAAAGCTTCACTGAGCAAGCAGGGAGCAAGAGAGATGGGCTCGAAACTTTGTGGTCTTTGTGCTCGTCGATGGAGACCGTAGAGTGGTATGAAGATCTCTCCGTGATGAACTTTTCGGACTAGTTTGTAAAGGAGTGAGCTTGAAGAAGAGTTGCAGAGGTCTGAAAGATGGTGAGGGATAGGGAAACTGGTTAGCAGAAGTGTTGAGACCAGTCAATCCCAGGACTTATGGTTCCGAAATGTTGCACTAGTGGGGAGACATCGGAGCCGTGGAGCTGGCGGCGGTCCCTCCGACCCGGGTCGGGGGAAGAACCCGGAGTGGAAAGGGCAGGGCCGGTGGTTTGTCCAGTGGTTTATTCCAAAAGGGGGAAACAATTTGAAATCTTCCGAAAAGTAAGTCTAATTTTTGTTAAGGTTGGTGAAAAAGTCAGATTATGTCTTATATATAGGTTTTGAATGGTAAAATAATTCAAGCGATGCAGATCAATCAGATTATGTTGGAAAGATGAAGATCAAGCAAATCAAACAATTATTATAGTCTTAAACAATAAAAACAGTTCAAATAAAGTATATTATATTTAATAATAAAAAAACTTAATAAAATATATCAAAACAAATAATATATAAATATAATAAATAACAATAAATATTACAGTAAAATCATTTTTACTGCAATTTTAAAATAAAAATATGAAAACGTTAAAATTTAATAAAATATCTCTATCTCTTTCATTAGTATATATATTTAAATTATATTACTATATTTGTATATACATGTTATTATCAAAATACACGTTATATAAATATAAGAATTTTAATAAATTTAAAATTTACATGACAAACATAAAGGAGAAATAAGTAAACAATAGTATTTTTATATTGTTAAAGTTGTACGTAAATAGAAAGAAAATATTGTGTTTATAAAAACATATAAATATATTTTAAAATTAAATGTTTGTAACAAAATCATTAATTGGCAATTTAAAAACTAAAAAAAAATACACTACAATTTAAGAACTAAAAAAAATTGACAATTTAGTGTGTAAGTGCATCTTCATCCCAACTCCATTTTCTACTTCAATTTGAGTAAAAATGATTATGAAAATGCTCCAATCCCATTCTAAATGGAGTCATTTTTTTTTCTTTATTCATTACTCTATTATGGAATTAGAAATGAAGTAGAGTTAGATCATTTTTATTCTATAATCATTTTTACTCATTTTTAGGGGAAAATATGGAGTTTTACATTGTTTATGCTTTGAGGATTGAATGTGCAGGTGGTCTACACTTATTCCACAACGAAACCTAATTTTACATGTCCCATTATTACTTCATATAAGATATATTTTGTAAGTCAATGTGCAGGTGGTCTACACTTATTCCACAACGAAACCTAATTTTACATGTCCCATTATTACTTCATATAAGATATAATTTGTAAGTTGTCTTTTGTTTTTGCTAAAAATTAATCATTAACTTTGTTTTGATATTATTTTCGCGACCTTTGATATACCTTAAACTGAACCATCAGTTAAACAAAAGATTAGGAATGGTGGGGTCAGACCATCGTCCAATCGTTGCATATATGGAAGATAAAGTTAAAAAAAGAAGAGGACAATTTCGGTTTGATAAACGATGGGTCGGACAGGAGGGTCTTATGGAATCAATTGTTGCATGATGGACAGAGAACCAGAATGGGAGGACAGTTTATATGGTTACTAAAATTAGCAATTGTAGACACGAGATTGCAAAATAGAGGAAACATAATCCACCTTGTGGGAAAGATAAGATACAAAAGCTCCAAAAAGCATTGGAGGAAGTACAAATGGACAATACAAGGTCACAGAAAGACATTTTGGAGGTATCGCGAAAATTGCAGGAGGCTTATAAGGATGAAGAAGAGTACTGGCATCAGAAGAATCGGAATATGTGGTACTCATCGGGCGATCTTAATACTCAATTTTATCATGCATTAACGAAACAAAGGCGAGTGCGTAATCAAATAGTGGGTCTGCATGATGATAATGGAAACTGGATCACGAGGAAAGCGGAGTAGAGAGAGTGGTTGTGGATTATTTTCAGGGTTTATTTACTACTATTGAACCATCGGAATTTGATAATTTTCTAGAGGAAATTCTGTCCACAATTACGGATCAAATGAATCAAATGTTGTTACGCACAGCGACATAGGAGGAGGTTCGAAAAGTACTTTTTATGATGCATCCTGAAAAGGCATCAGGCCCGGATGGAATGACAGCTTTGTTCTTCCAACATTCCTGGCATGTCATAAAATATGATTTGGTCGCTATGGTAAACGAATTTTTGGTTACAGGAGTCCTGGATCCTCGATTAAATATGACACATATTTGTATGATCCCTAAAATAGAAAGGCCTACACACATGACAGAACTTAGGCCGATAAGTCTCTGTAATGTGGGCTACAAGATTATCTCCAAGTTTCTCTGCAAAAGGTTAAAAGTCTGTTTACCCAGGCTTATTTCGGAAACACAATCGGCCTTTGTACCAGGGAGATTAATCTCGGATAACATACTGATTGCTCAAGAAATGTTTCATGGTTTGAGAGCTAACAAGGCTTGTCAAGGAAAGTTTATGGCGATCAAGACGAATATGAGTAAAGCTTATGATAGAGTCGAGTGGGGTTTTATCAAAGCATTGCTCCTCAAAATGGGGTTTGCTCCTCATTGGATAACATTGGTGATCGAATGTATATCATCGGTCCAGTATCAGGTTCTGATAAATGGCCAACCTAGGGGATATATTACACCACAGAGAGGGTTACGACAAGGAGATCCTTTGTCTCCTTATTTATTTATTTTGTGTACGGAAGCTTTAATTAGGAATATCATGAAGGCGGAAAGACAAAAAAAGGTTAACGGGGATTAAGATGGCTAGGGCGTGTCCAGCCATTTCTCATCTTTTATTCGCGGATGATAGTTTGTTTTTTTGCAAGGCTAATGCGGCAGAGAGTCAAACTATACTCACAATACTCAAGGATTACGAAGCAGTCTCGGGGCAATTGATAAACTTCCAGAAGTCGTCTATCCAATTTGGGCATAAGGTTGGTGAGGAATGTAGACAGGAATTAAGAGATATACTCGGCATTCAAAATATAGGGGGTATGGGTTCCTATCTGGGACTTCCAGAGAGTCTGAATGGATCAAAGATACAAGTGTTTGGGTTTGTGCAGGAGAGATTGAACAAAAAGGTTAATGGATGGACTTTCCGTTTCTTCACGAAAGGTGGAAAGGAAGTGATTTTAAGTCGGTGGTTACGGCTTTACCAAATCATGTTATGCCCTATTACAGGTTGCCAAAAGCTACTATTAAGAAGCTGACAAGTGCAGTGGCTCAATTTTGGTAGAGTCCAGGAAGTAGTACACGAGGAATGCATTGGATGTCCTGGGACAAGATGTGTTTAGACAAGGACGAAGGAGGTTTAGGATTTAAGGATCTTGAGGATTTCAATACAGCAATGCTTGGCAAGCAATTGTGGCGGCTTATAGAGAAACCAAATTCCTTGTTTTCTCGTGTTTTTAAGGATCAGTATTATAGGAATGCTTCTCCTTTAGACCCGATCTGATCATACTCTCCGTCGTATGGCTAGAGAAGTATTACATCTGCTAGATCTCTGGTTAGCAAAGGACTAATTAAACGGGTGGGATCGGGTTCGTCCATATCTGTATGGAATGATCCTTGGCTCCCAACCACTCGCCCGAGACCAGCAAATAAAAATAATCATCAATTATATATGAATCTCACAGTGGCTTCTCTTATCAATGTGGATAGGCGAAGTTGGAACATGCAGGCTATTCAGGAATTAGCTGACCCACAGGATGCGAAAATCATTGAAAGCATACCCCTCAGCAGAGTTCACATGGAGGACAGAAATGGATGGCACTTCACAAAAAATGGGAAATATACAGTTAAATCAGGATATCAGGTTGAAAGGGTGTACCCAGATAAAGGAAAACCGCTGGATGTTCAGGGACCTACAATTAATCCTTTGAAGGCTTATTGCTGGAAACTTCAATGTCCCCCTAAGATGAAACATTTTCTTTGGCAATTATTGTCGGGTTGCATTGCTGTGAAGAAAAATTTACGCTCAAGAGGGATGAATGGAGATATTTGTTGTGACAGGTGTGGAGCAGTAGAGGAATCGGTCAATCACGTGTTTTTTGAGTGTCCACCAGCGCGCCAAGTCTGGGCACTATCAAAGATCCCTTTGGATCCAGATCACTTTCCCACCAGCTCCCTTTTTACAAATATGGATCATTTGTTTTGGCGGGTTTTACCCAAGATGGATGATCATTAGTTCGCATGGATTTTGTGGTATATTTGGAAGAGTAGAAATAATAAGACCTTTAGTAATCTGGATGTAGATCCCATGGATACGTTAAAACTGGCAGAAATAGAGTCACTTCTCTAGCTGGAGGCGCAAACGGCAAAAACACAAGTCGCACTACAACAACAGGTAGGGGCGATGACTTTACCAAAAATTCAGGGACGATGGTGTTATATAGATGGGTCGTGGAAAGATAAGGACCCTCTCGCCGGACAAGGTTGGTATAGTACGCTTGAAGGATATGTTGGTCTGATGGGAGCACGAAATGTTCGGGCTAGCCTATCACCACTTCACGCAGAGGTGGAGGCACTTATTTGGGCAATGGAGAGTATGAGGAACTTGCGTCAATATCATGTAACTTTTGCAACGGATTGTGCTCAGTTGGTGAAGATGGTTTCGGAACCAGAAGATATCAAGTTGTTGAGAGAGAGTTTCCACAGCTCCACAATTATTCATGTACCAAGAACGCTGAACTCACGGGCGGATAGACTGGCACGCAGTGCAAAGCAACAATCATCTTTCGTCGTTCACATGGATACGGAGCAACCAGTTTGGTTTGCAGAGTCTATATGAGTCTGTTTATTTGACGTCAAAAAAAAATTAAACAAAAGATTAGAAGGTTGTACTAGGTAATTCACAATGGTCATCGTACACCATCGGTCGCTGTGCTAATCACTACAGTACAGCAGTTGCGTAAATGAAGTCATGCACAGGGTTGATGTTGGGTTGATTAATTTGAACACTAGTCTAAAACTGATTATTCAAAAACTATGTAGTGAGGGGATTTAATCATTAAGGTGTAATTTACAAACGAAAGGGAAAGAGACATAGGGAGGAAAAAAAAAGTGATAATCATGTGAAAGAGAGTCATACGAGCTAAAATACGCAAACTTTGTTTTGTTTTGTTTTTTTGACTGAAGTGTACGCAAACTTTGTTTCGTTCCTCTTTATCCTTTTTCACTCTCTTTTCATCTTTTTCTTTTTTTTTTTTTTTTGAGAAAATCTTTTTCTTTGTTCTTCCTTTTTTGTAATTAAACTTTTATGATATATTTTGCAGGCTTCTTTTTGGAATGATTTTAGGGTTTTTAAAAAGGAGAAATCTACCTTGGGTTTCAGTAAAAAGCAAAGCATTGAGAGCGTGTGGGACGTAAAAGATAACCATTTCAAAGTTTTCACCTCCTTTCTATTCTTCATCATGTGATGAATAGTTTACGTTATGTTTAGAAAAGATATTCCAAGGTTTCTTAGCAAAAAAAAAAAGATATTGAAAGAATTGTTTTTTTCATATGAAATACTATCATATGTTCCAAAATATAATTAGCAAATTTTATACTTCTTAGAATTGTGTAGGCCATCTCTGTCACGAAGAAAATTTTTGTCTTCCTTTCCACAAATCCTGCTGAGCTCAAAGGAAGAAAGTTGGTTTTTCTTCCCAAAATTTAACTTAACTGATTCAGTGATTTTGATAAACTTTTTTGACTAGCTAAAAAAATTTTGTTTAGGACAGTATCAAAGAATCATATTTTCGTTATCAAAGAATCATATTTTCGTTCCATTTAATCAGGATCCGTAATTTTAAGATCATTATATTTTAAACCTTTTGCATGTATACAAATTTATTGGTTTTAGGAAAAACGAGGAATAAACAGTAAAATAAAAGGGGAAATGTAAACTAAGAAAAGAACAATAATAAAGGATTTACTTTTCTCCTACAAAGAAAACAAAAGAGTGCAAAGAAAGAAAGAAAAAGAAAGCCTTATTTACCATTTACCACTTTTAATTTTAATTTATTTTTTCTTTCTCTTTTTTTTTTTCTTTCCATTTTCTTTATCCTTTGCTTTTCTTCTCCTCTAACCTAAGTTCATCTAGCCGCCCCCCCTCCCCCCCCCCCCATGTCCACACAAAGACGTTCTCTCTCCTCTCTCTCTCTCACACTCAAGTGTCATTTTCTCACATATACTTCATACAAAAGAAACAACCGTTCACTACACACTACCTTGTCTTTGATTTTCACTCTCTCTACCTCAAAAATCTTTGCAAATTCAACTTGTTAGTCTCAGACAATAAAAACGACATTCTCAACAAGCCCAGAAATCTCCTCTCAAATCCTTAATTCCTTTGTTTTTCCTCTCTACCAACAATAAAATTAAAAAAAGGATATATATAGTTTTCTCCTTCTTTAACCTGATTCAAGAAAACAAGAACTAGGGTTCATATCTCTAAGAAGAAGAAGAACAGGAAAAAGAAGAGGACGTTAAAGCTCTCTTCCATGGAGCTTTTTCCTGCTCAACCCGATTTATCCTTACAAATTAGTCCCCCCAACAGCAAACCATCATCGACGTGGCAGAGACGAAGATCAACAACAGATCAAGATGATCATGAGGAACTCGATTTAGGGTTTTGGAGAAGAGCTCTTGATTCAAGAACATCTTCCCTCGTCTCTAATTCCAGCTCAAAAACAACCAATAACCATCATCATCATCCACTCGGAGACCTCTCGCTCTCTAACAACTCTCATCAACATCAACAACAACAACGTCCACACCTTCTCCCTAATTGCAACGTCTCTAACATCTTGACCTCTTTCCAGTTTCCAACACAACAACAACAACAACAAAGGCTTCTTGCTCATGACCTCAACACTCATTTACGACCAATAAGAGGAATCCCTCTATACCAAAACCCTCCTCCACATCATCATCCCCGGCCACCGCCGCCGTATTTTCCTTTTGATCCGTCGTCTCTAATTCCCTCTTCTTCACTGAACCCCACGGGAATAAACAACAGCTTTGGTACTAGTAGCGTTAGTAACTCTGGTTTAATTACAAACCCTAATTATCAGCATCATCATCAGACTCTGAACAGAGCGAGATTGATGCCGAGATTCCCAGCTAAACGAAGCATGAGAGCTCCACGGATGCGATGGACAACTACTCTCCATGCCCGTTTCGTTCACGCCGTTGAGTTGCTTGGTGGCCATGAAAGTATGTTCCTTATCTCTTTTGCTCTTTTCTCATTTCTTAATTACTTTTCTCTTTTATCGTTTAAGTGGTTCTTATATACTTTACATGAATCAATTGTTTATTAGGAGCAACACCAAAATCAGTTCTTGAGCTTATGGATGTCAAAGATCTCACCTTGGCTCATGTTAAGTCCCATTTACAGGTAAATTTTTATTCCAGTAAGAAAATAGTTTCTCTGATGATTTTAAATTAATATATTTCTATTCGTTTAAGTATACTAATTAGTTAGAGTAAAATAAATCATAGGTATATAGTAACTAGTTAATAATAAACTTTTCGGGTTTCGATGTATTTGACTCGGTGACTTCCTTAAATCGGAGTTTTACTCGAGTCAGAACAGATCGAATCTTGTTTGCTTCTGATCCTTCCTTTTTTATTCCCATCTTTAATTAAATCCTATTTTGCTCACCAATAATGCAACGGATGAGTTAAGACAAAAAAATGTCAATAAACATTCTATAGATCTGATGGTCCTTAGAGCATCTCCAAAAGAGACTCTATAACTTCAAATATGAAGTTTTGGGTCTCCAAAAAAGTACTCTATAACTTCAAATATAGAGTTTCATATCTCAAAACTTCAAATCTGAAATTTCATATTTTTATTTGCATTTTGGTCCTTACAATTACATATCATATTTATAATTCTTAAATATTTTGTTGTTTATCATTTTAATTTAAAAAAAAACTCTTATCTCATAAATATTTCAAAATTATTTTTATAGTTTAAAATTTACACATATTTTTTATAGATTACATCAAGATAAGATTTAAAATATCTTCAAACTAGGACTAGACAACAATAATATTACAAAACTTAATGTGGTGTTTTGATTGTAATTTAATATTTAATTATATATTTCTCTTTATAATTTTATATTTTAGTATAATATTTTATCAATTAATATTTTGTAATATTTTTATATATGTATTAGTTATTTATTTATTAATTTGAATTAGTTATACCAAATATAAGGATCATAGTATAAATTACAAATAGTTTTAAAGTTTAGTTTGAAGTTTTGTTTTTGGAACACAACACATTAAAACTTCAAATATAGAGTTTTGAAAACTCTAAAATAGAGAGTGTTTTTGGAGATGCTCTTATAGACTAGGACAGTAGTGTTTTTCTTGCAAGATTAAAATTTTATTTCCTCTTGAAAGAATAAGCTTGTCTTGTTACAAGTAAACCAAAGTTTTCTCATATTACAATTACTTACAGGCATAGAATAGAAAGTTAGAGAGAGGGAGATGTCGAGTAAGTATGTAATTGTGGTAATTAGATTATGATAAATATACGAAAATGTATCTCATCAAGAAATTCAAGAAAAACATTAGTACTTTGGTTTCTTATCATCCATTCTTTTATTGGGTTAGACACCAAAATTCATACGTTGTTTTATACGTAATCATATGGTTTAATATTTTGTATTTTTTTAACTATCATATTTTGTTTTATTGCTCGAAACAAGTATTAGTGTTTGGTTATATATGTATGCCTACTAGTCGGAGCCCAAAGTCTTAATTATCCAATTAAATGTAAATTTTCTTAGGAAATAAATACTAGTGCTAATTAAAAGAAACAAAAAAAATAGAAAAATTCAGAAAGGGGGAGTACAGAAAACACCATCATTTCTCAATGATGAAATGGTTTTGGTCTTACCTACAGAGAGAGAGAGGGAGAGAGAAGGTATATTTAACTTAACCATGGTTTCGCTTCTCTATATGTGTGATGGGCTTTGTTTAACCATGGTTAGACACATAAATTCATGCATGGGACATGAAAATCGCAAACTTCATTAATAGTCAATTAATGCTTCTGTGTCTGAACAGTTCTAGATTTTTTCTCTTTTCTTTACCTTCCATATGTATATGTTTTTTTATATTTTGAAATTGTTTTGGTACTATTCAACTGTGTCGGAACGAAACAGTACATTGGTGTGCATTCTTTGGTCTCTTCTTCCATTGCCATATAATTCGATACATGCACCATATACGAAGGTTCAGACGAAAATATTATACTTTGCCTTTTTTACTTGATCAGAATTATAATGAACAACGTACGTATATGCGATTTCTAATTTTTTTTGATATTTTTAATATCAGATGTACAGAACAGTGAAGACAACCGATAAAGCAGCAGCTTCGTCAGGTTAATGTTAGAGAAATAATGATGGAAGTTAAAGGATTCAATAATTAAAATGGGATTCTGATAGAAACCCTAATTTATATTTTGATACTGTATTTCAGGACAATCTGATGTCTACGAAAATGGATCTTCAGGAGATAATAACTCAGACGATTGGACGTTCGATATGAATAGCAATTCTAGAGATTGCGATGAATTGACGAATCCTCTGGAGAAATCAACCGGTCTATGGACCAATTCTTCTGGGTACGTACATATATACGGTTTATTTATATATACATTCATGCCTAGGCATATTGATTCCATTGCTCATATATAATGTGGATTCTCGCTTAAACATGTGCATGCCCCTATTATACACAATATAATACGAGTATAAATTGATAAGACTTGAAATATAATATAGCGTTGAAGTTCGGGTTATGTTTTTGCTTTGTATTTCTGATTTGTCTCTTTCAGCCACAAATGAATCGAGTTGAGACAAAACACATGACGTGTTAATAATCATGTGTTGTTCTCATTCTGTCCCCCTCCCCCTCTCATTTGTTAATTTGAGAGACATTTAAAGACAATTACCAAAACAAAGGCTTACCAAGAGATTTAAGCCATCCTATAATTAAATAATCTTGCTATAGCACGCACACACACTTTATGTATATACGATATTCTGCATATGGCGATTTTAATCAATAGTCTTTTTTGGACTTCGTGGGACTACTTAGCAAAATGATACTATTAGTTTATATAAATATGGAGATGTGTAGGAAAAAATAATCATAGCCAAAAACTAAAATCTGTATGCATATATAATAATTCTAAATATACAGTGTAGTACATTTATTTTGTTCAACAATTAGTGATTACTGCCAAAAAACTTTAGATATACCATTTTATTCAGGTAAATTAACTAACATTTTTTTAAAAAAATTGTTAACAGTTAACACATGCACAACAAGCACATGGGTTGGATAAAAAGATTGCTTTCACAGCTTTATACAAAAGAAAGTAAAACTATCTTATATAACATAGTTCTATATTTTGCTTACGTTAAACATACAGCCATGTTGTTATTCTTTTTTGAAAAAAAAATAAAAAAAAAATAACAAAGTTGTATTAATCTCTGCCGACCGCCATGGCTGTATATATGTTTAACGTAAATAGTTTTATTTTCTTTGTTATTACCAAAATAACAAATTTTGTTATTACCAAAAGAGAAACGCTTTGTTTTCTTTCGTCCAGTGTTTTCTTAATTCTTATCTTCCTTTTCACCTTTCTTACTTTTTTTATTTATTTCTTTGATTATTTTATTTACATCCTTGAAGCGAATATAAAATCGATCTCTCGTATTACTAAGCTTTTATTGGCTTATGCAGAGAGGCACGTTTGCATGGGAACCTAATCGATAATGTTGCAGAAATAATGCTTCCTTCTGAGGTACGATACATCTCTTTCTGCAAATATAACTATGTAAACACGTATATGTGAGTGTATATATATAATGTACTAATATCAGTTTTATTTATGCATTGTCGATTTCTTTTATTGCTAAATCATCCTCAAAAGGGGTGTCACAAAAAGGACTTTCATTAAAGCTTACTTTAGGAATTTACAAAAGAAAGGGTGTTTTCGTTATTTAGACATTTTTAGGAAAAAGAAAGAAAACTTAAGAACAACATTATTAATGGGATTCTCTTAATGTCTCTCAACATTTTTTAATATTAATTTTAAGTTTAGGGACAAAGATAAGAAATTTTGGTAAATGAGATGATTATTGGTAGGACTTAAACTTGTTCCTTAACATAATAAATTTATTTATTTTTATTATTTTGTTATGAGATGATTATAGACATTAAACATATAAAATAAATATTTTCATATTTTAAAAAAAGTTGGAAAAAAATATGAATTCAACTTATTTAAAAAAAGCATACAACAACTTGCAACCAAAGATACTACTCTAGACATGATCAAGCAAACACATTAACATATTAACATATACATACTTGCAACCAAAGATACTACTCTATACATGATCAACTTATTTAACATATTAACATATAGATACTAC
>JABAYD010040379.1:0-14470 GCA_014822095.1 Diplotaxis tenuifolia | reverse complement strand
AGTTAAGGTCTCGACCTGTTTTGCGAGTGAACTGATGATCTTTTCTTTCTCCTCCGACTTTTTTTTGAAGTCGGTGAGCATCTTCTCGATGGCCTCGGTGTTGGCGTTAGCGTTAACCACGGACACATCTGGTGGTGGTGTTTTGTTAACGTTGTCGTTGTCGAAAGTTTGTTCTTCAGACACCGTGCTTGATCGAACATGATGCGGCTTGAGTGTAAGATAGATCTGACCCCCCCCCCCTCCTTCTAGCGCCAAACTGTGGGAACCGAAATTCACACTGTCAATTTTCCGTAAATATAGGAAGTTAGAGTAAACCCTAATTTTCCAGAGGACCCGACTATCTGCGAGACCGCACACAAGCAATCAAGTTAACGATGCGAGTAAGTAAAAGTATGTAAAAACGAGATGAGAAGCAAGCCTTGGCTAAGAGAACCGACGGCCAAAACGAATTCCTTTTGTGTGGATTTCCTTTGTTCGGAAAGTCCTTAAGTTTTATAAAACGAATTCTCGTAAATTTATAAAACGTAGCTTTGTTTTGCGGAGACTTTTGGTCGTTGATTCCGTCGTACCAATTTTGACCCCAACAATAATGTTGTCGGAGCCGGTGCTAACCGAGGTTTTTTTTTTCAGATGGCAAAGCTCGTGCGGCTTTGGCGTGGTGAGTGAAACAAAGACAACACAAAAGAATGGAAATTTCACCCCGATCCCGCTGACTTTGGATTTGGAGCGATGATCAGCCACAACGAGACTTATGACTCTCTGGTCAATACAGTGCGGATGCAATACCTTTTGGGTGTGGGTACACCGGTGGTGATTTCGTACCAGTTTCCGGCATCGATACTTGGGCCGCTAGGGAGAAGATCTCTGCCGATTGTCATAGCGATAATAGAAGATATTCCTGTTATGCTTAGTGTGAGAGAATGGTTCACGGAGCTCATCTTGGTGGTCACGATCGGAGCTGAGCGAGTTGCTAGGTTCCACTTCACTCGTCGGGATAACTTCGACATTGGACAGAAGCGGTTCATCGTTGACAGTTGTGAAAACGCTTTCAACCGGAGAGATTATGAGAGTAATGATCCATACTCTTGTGTTTGATGTTGTGTTATATATTAGTAAGATACAAGAAGCTAATAGCGTGTTTTTTTTAATATTTTACCAAATCTAATATTTGAAGATTGGCTTGTTCTCAGGGTTGGTCGTGTGGAGGAGGTTGAAGTGCAACTTAGACTTGTTGGAGGAGCTTTTTATCGAGGAAGGGATGATGGTTTTCCACCGGGTTGATCTTGAAATGGACTTAGCCGACGCAATGCAACGACAAACCGAGCAGAGATACGAAGCCATTGCAAGGGAGATAATTGCGATAGATGATGAGGACGACGAGATGGGTGAAGCAAAAGCAGCGCCAGTAGCAGAGAATACGGGTAAGGAAAAGGTGTTGTGCCGTTTTTTATGTATTAGCCGGCTACTAGGTCAGATGTATGTGGTTTTTTTTGGGTTAGTTGGTACGTGTTTAATGTTTAAATGGTAAGCACCGGCGAGGTATATGTTCTATAGTTACGGATACATCTGCACATGAATATTTATTTGTGAGAATAACCGGTTATTGTAAGGTTTTTTTGGTGAAAACCGATTTTTTTTTAAAACATACGTCTAGCATCATGAAAAAAACTGTTTTCGTGCAAGAGAATAGGGTCACTTGATATAATATCCGTATAATATGAACTGGATAGTGGTGTAATCCAATACTTATACGGATATTCAATGTGTTTTAGGATTCAAGCATCGACTTATCCGGTTTTAATTTTGTTTCTTTAATTATCGCAGGTGAAGAAAATCGAGCACGCGAAACACCCGAGATCAACCTTACACAGACGCAAAGTAATGATGATTCCCAACCCACTAACGTTGTCATTCGGACTGAGGGGACAAGCGTGCCAGGTAGGACAAATGAGACGCCGATGGGGTTTTGGGATGATCTAGTAAGGGATGAAAATGACATGGCCGCAGCAGGTGTTAATGATGGGGAGGCTGACGCTGAGATTGAAGAAGAAGCTAACAAAACCATTAGCCTCAGAGAATGTGACGAAGGTGACAATGTTTTGAGTGATGATCGAGGTTCGTCTACCAGTTCTTGTGTTAAGTTGGGCCTCGATGTTGCACCAGTGTCAGATGTGGGGACTCAGGCAGCAACAAGCGGCACCGCAACTGGCATGGGAGCTAGAGATGAGTTGCTTAGTGCCTTTGAGCAGTTTATGGGTAAGCCAAATATATCTATTATTTGTATAGTAAATTTATATTGGGTGTTGGTCAGAGAGGGTTTAATATCTGTGTAACCTTGCTATTAAGCGATGCGAGGGGAGTGGAGTAAGCGCTTGAGCCAGGACGGAGGGCCGACAGAGACACCAGGTGCGTCGCATGCAGCCTCAACAGGAAAAAGTGTAGGAATGACAGAGCCCACACCAGGGTTCGCAATAGGTTGCGTCGGGCAGTAGAGGGCGAGTTGCCCAAGAGTGTTCCCGCAGCTCTGAACAAGTCATCTTCTGAAGCGAGTGGTGAGGATCGGGGGTTGTAAGCAGTGTTCCTTTTAGACCGTTTATTGCGTGTGATTTGGATTTCTTGCTATTAGGTTAATGATCGTACTATTTGCGGCTAGTATTGGGACCGTATAGGTCTACTTTGTTTTTTGTTATTGTCTTTGTATTTTATTGTACGGCTATGGTACTTAAACATGGCTTGGAAAACCATTTTTAACATGTAGTGTATTACCAAGCTATTGCGATGTTGTTTTCTGTTGATGTGGTTTGTAAAAACAACAGCTTTTCGGAAAAATATAATATATGTCGTTGCTTTTGGTTTCACAAAGATCATTGAGGTTAATTCCCTAATCACAATCAAGTAACAATTGGAGGCACATGAAGTTAGCAAACCCACCAGGATGAAATGTTTAGCATGTTATTTATTTACTTATACGGTTTTAGTCCAAGATAGTATGGTTATTTAATCGAATATCCGCTTGCATGCTTGTATACCCACTTATGTGTAAACGTGTTTGACTATGCCATGATGTATATTTGCAGGGTTTGTGGGGTCCAGCAATAAGGATCTTTAAGTTGGGAATATTTTCAAGGATCGAGATGAGTTCAAACAGCATATGGCCTTGTATGCAATCACAAATAAATTTGTCTACCGTTGTGCAAGGTCCCCGCCTTCTGTTATGTCGCTGGAGTGTTGTGGCGAATCTTGTCAATGGAGGGTTTATGCAGGTCTCGTGAAGGGGTCTAACATGTATGAAGTGCGGAAGATGGGGGGAACCCACAGTTGTAGTGTGGATGAACGAGCAGGATACCAGAAACAAGCTACATCCAGTGTCATTGGCGAGATGTTGAAGCAACAATTCACAGGTACGGGGGTTGGTCCACGACCAAAGGAAATAAGGCAGGTGATGCGGGGTGATCATGCTGTGAACATTTCTATTGGAAGGCTTGGCGCTCTTGTGAAGCAGCGGTCGATATAGCAAAAGGATCTTGGTGTGCTTCTTACAAAAGCCTGCATGTCTATATGCAGAGGTTGAATGACGCAAATCCAGGGACAGTTGCGCATCTTGATACATAATATATTGAGGGAGTGGGACACCATTGCAAGTATATGTTCCTCGCTTTGGGCGCATGTGTGAAGGTGTTTCGATTTATGAGGAAAGTTATTGTAATAGATGGAACTCATTTGAGAGGAAAGTACGCGGGTTGCATTTTAACCGTATCAGCGCAAGACGGGAACTATCAAATTTATCCGCTAGCCTTTGCCGTGGTCGATGGTGAGAATGACAAGTCGTGGGAGTGGTTTTTCGAGAAATTGTTGGCATTGGTGCCTAATGAGAAAGGGGTTGAGTTCGTCTCTGACAAACATGCATCAATATTCAAGGGGCTAGCAAAGGTAAAAAGGGTCAAAATAACTTTTCGGGATATATCATTTTATGTTATCACTTTAAAAATCCGGTTTCGTGAAATGTTATATGTATATAATATTTAATGGCCATAAATAAACACGGATTGAAGATCAAATTCACAACAAAAAGACTGGATGAGTTGAACTAGTTCGCCCGAAAGCATCTAAAGATGAAGTTTTTCCAGTTGAAAGCTTGAGAATTAGCGATTGATTGCTGATTCATCGAATGCTTCAAGCACGTGCAACAAGCCAAATATTCTACAACAAGCCAAATATTATATGAGTCAACATTTCGTGAAATGTTATCTGTATATAATATTTAATGGCCATAAATAAACTTGTTGGTGATGACATAGGATGCATGGGCTCTCGAATTAGCCGGATATGTTATCCAGCCACTATAATTAACCGGCTACATAATTTTGTATCCATAATATGAGTTTATTAACCGATAATTTTGTAAATTTGAATATGCAGGTTTATCCAAACACTGACCACTGTGCGTGCATCATCCACCTGAAGCGGAACATCCGGACAATATTCAAACAGCGACAACTTGGTTACCTGGTCTCGAAAGCAGCAATATCGTTCAGGGTGGGGGAGTTCCAATCCACTTTTGCCGAAATTGTTGCTATCAATGAGTAGTGTGGTAGTTACCTATAGGAATAGGACTCGAACACTGGACTAGGTCTCATTTTGAAGGGGATCGTTACAACATAATGACAAGTAACCTTGCCGAGTCGTGGAATTCAGTGCTCCGGGAGGCGCGGGAATATCCGGTTGTTGCGTTGGTCGAGTACATCCGGACAAAATTAATGAAGTGGTTCACGACACGACGAGATTCGTTTACTAATATGGAGGGTGTTGCTTTCTGCTAAATTTGAAATTTGTGGTGGGTATAATGTGAGGAAGGTGGATATTAGTGAGTATGAGGTTCATGATCTAAAGGGAGCTTCATTCATTGTTAACTTGTCCGGCAAATCATGCTCCTGTTACGAGTTCCAGAAGCTAAGGATCCCATGTTCCCATGCAATTGCAGCAGCATTGGCTGCCAAGGTAGTGGTTGAGGAGCTCGTTGACGAGGTGTACACGGTAGAGTACCTTAAAGGAGCGTATGCAAACCACATACTACCGCCTGTGAATTCGGATGATACATATCAGCTATCAGCGGAGGTATCTGCACTTTCTCTTAACCCGCCAGCTACGAGACGCCCGCCGGGGAGGCCGAGAAAGAAGAGGATCTTCTCACGTGGGGAGGTCCGGGTAAGAATTTCGAAAAGTTCAGTGCGGACCGATCTAAATTAAAAGTTGTATTGTATTTGCAGGGTTTCTAAAATACTGAATGCAATTTGCAGATGAAGAAGATTCACAGAAGGTATTGTAGCCGATGCAAGGGCGTAGTCATAACCGTGCTACTTGCAAGGAAGCAATATAAGTATGAGAGGGTGATGCTAATACGACGGGGGGGGGTGTAATGAGAGAAGGTGGTTGCTTTGGGTTTATAATACACATCTTTGTTGGCTTAGCCGGATTATCATATGTTTGTTCGGACTAATAAGTGTTTAGATCCAAAGTAGTGTTGGTAGGAAATGTATGAACACGTATTGTAATTATAAATAAAGCATCTCCCTTTATTTTGTGTAGTTTCATGCTTGTTCATTATACCGATGGAGTATCTGGATAGGTGTACAGGATTTCTGGATATGGTGAAAATTGTCTGGATACTAGAAGATATTTTTCATAATTGTGGAACTCCTAGGCTAACGTGCACAAGGTTGTGGATATACACATAGCCTGATGGCTAACACATCCGGGTAATGGTTAACAAAGTTTACTTGCTGGATGATCAAGATGTTGTCCGGTTATGTATCTGCTTATTCGAAGTGTTGACTACGTCATTTTGAGTACATGGTTGTATATCTGGTCAAGCCCTGATGGCTAACAGACTACTAAAAGTGGATAATAAGGAACACATACAGTATAACTAACCAGTTGTCCGGTGATGTATGCACGAATGCCATTTATAAAACAAATATTCTACAACAAGCCAAATATTATATGAGTCAACATTTGGACAGAAAATCAACTAGCATAAGACATCCGTTCCATACATACTGATGAAACCAAAAAAAAAAGAAACAAACTTAACAGCATTAGGTAACGCATCACTGGCCATCTGAGACGATAACACGGATTGAAGATCAAATTCACAACAAAAAGACTGGATGAGTTGAACTAGTTCGCCCGAAAGCATCTAAAGATGAAGTTTTTCTAGTTGAAAGCTTGAGAATTAGCGATTGATTGCTGATTCATCGAATGCTTCAAGCACGTGCAACGACTAATCTGGCTTCTTAGCAAGTCTAGCTCATTCCGCAGCATGCCGACCTCATCAGCTTTCGCCTTAATTTCATCGCGCGCTTCTATGAGGGACCTTCTCGGCCAACCTACAACATCTCCTTTATCAAACCATGCAAAGAAGTTGCACCCATCCTCCTACAAATTGAAAGACGAATGCGTAGTGTAGATAAAAAATTATGAGAAGTATAGATTTATTCAATTCTGTGAACCAGTGACAAACCTGGTATCTATCACACCCATAGAACAGTCTGTCGGGGTTTTGGTCAGTCCACGATTTCCTGACCGGAGCAGGTAATCCACAGTGGCATAATTTCGTCCGATTAACACGGGTAACCTTGAATGAAGAGCAAGATGCTGCTTCCATGGCTTCGATGTGGTGCGTGATAAAGTGGGTGGTTGAGAGAGACAAGTTGATAGGAGAGAGCATATAAGGTTCCTTATCTCTTTATATAATATAAAAAAAAAACTTAGTGGGGATTACGTGTCGGACCGACGGTAAGGTGCGTAAACCATGTAATGTTGTATAATTATATTTACATTAATAGTTGTGGTCCGGTTAATATAGAAAATTGTGTGAGCCGGTTAAGTTGGTCAGTTACGATTTAGAGCGGTTCCGATAACCAGATTTGGTTCATTGTGTATGGATAAGACTTCTCTTTTTAGGCATGTGGTAAAGTAGAAGACATTTAAATACGATATTGAAACAGAAAGTTTGGGAGTCTAAGCAACGAAAACATCGGAACAACGTAATGTGTCCACAAAAGGCCTATGTCGGCTTAACAAAAGTACGGGGTGTGTTTGAATATTTCCGGGCAGTTAACCGGACAAGAACATATCCGAACAGTTATTTATTATATTAGATAGTTAATAAGGATATAAGCCGGCTAATCAGAGAGGCGAAGCGTTTTCTTCATAAATCATCACAGCAAGTCTTTGTGCTTCGGTGGGTAACACATAGGCCGTGACGAGCAGCCCTTGATACCGGCAATAGAGTGGGCTTGCATAAGAAGTGAAGCAGTGACACCTGAGTCTTTGCCGTTGAAGTTCTGCGGGATCGTCTGGGGCCTCTCCACGGTGAGTGGATTTCCATCATTTGTGTTGGCGCTCCTGCCAGCTTGCATCAACAAATATGGGAAAATCTGAGATATGGGGAGAGTTCTGATACCATTGACGAATCGCTTCTCAGTGATGTGTTGCAGTCGAGAACAACCAGTTTCCACGTCGTGCAGTCAACGCACACACCGATCCAATGTTTCTTGTCGAGATTGAACGGAAAGTAAAACAAATCAGCATCGGCTGACTGTGGACCAAGGTCACGCATAATGTCGATCAGGTTAGTCGTGAATGCGAACTCCTCTTTGATACGCAACCTGTTGAACCTGGGGAAGTTCTTGGATAGAATGGGCACGAACTTGGTGTCCAGAAACAGGCAGGAACGGTTGGTCTTTCCCCTAGACAAGACAGACTTACGAGTGTGGTATGTCAGGACATCTAGCATCTGCAAAAGGCATGTTGAGTAGGTGAGGACCGTGTCACTGTGTTGAAATGTAAACGGCAGATGATACCTTAGCCGGGAGGAGCTTGGTCCTCTCACTTAACTCTGACATTTCCTTAGCGGATACAAAAACGCCCTCCACATAGATGGACCTGTGATAATGATGATAAGCCAACAGATCAATTGGATAAAATTAGATAATGAATAACATAATAGCCGGCTATTGCTATTCTAGTCCGGCGTCATACTAATTTATCCGGTAATCGTAAGGCATGTGTGTTGCGTTCGTGTACTTACTTGGTACTCTTCAAAATTTCAACAAGAGTTTCGAACTTGGCGGTGTAGTCAACAGACGGATCGTTGTTCAGTGCTTCACACTGCGCTACCTTGAGCCGGTTAGCAATACCTTTGTAGCATTGGTACACACCCACCAATGCCTTCGGGACCGACTTAATATGCTCACTTTTCCTTACGGGAGCCGCAAATGTAGTATGTATACATTGATTAGCCGCTCCAAGGCTATCTTCTAACTTGTCAGCTCCGGCCTCGACCATCTCTGCGTCGTCATCGTCAGCCATCTATGCGTCGTCATCCTCAGCCATCTCTACGTCATCATCCTCGGGCGTATCTGCGTCATCATCCTCTGACGTTTCGGCCTCAGCATCGTCCGCGACGCCCGTGTGTGGTGATTCGTTTGCCTTACCGGAGTTTGGAACCATGTCTTGCGTGAGTCCAAGAGAGAAAGATGGCTGTACAAAAGAAAAAATAGAGGGTTAACTTTTGAATTGTAAATTGGTCACGAATACAACGATTTAGCTGGTAATCTGCTAATAAGTCAGCATGAAAATTTAAATAGCCGGTAAACTGCTAGTAATTTATCATATGCTAATATGTTAGTATGTGAATTTTGTTAGCAAGGTACTTACCGATGATTGGTCCTCGTCCACGTTGGAGTTGCCCTCTGTGATGTCAGCTGGATCAGGCATGTTCTTCGCGTTGTGTATCGTTGTTTCCGGTGGGTTGTTTATGTCCCCTACCCCAGTGCCAGCCTCCTCAGCAATGTCGTTTTGTTGGTAGACGAGTTTGGAGCTTGTTCCTGCATCCGGAAAAAAAAAATTTTGTTAGCAACTTAGAACTTGAAAACACAAATGATGAGCATGTTTATATCAAAGGGGTTTACCTTGTCGCAATTGTCGCCGTGTGTGTTTTGTATGCTTGACAACACGTTGTTGATGATATCTTCATCATCTCCAGAACTGGTATTGGGCTGTGGGTTGGTTGTTTTTTGTGCCGCTGTTGCTTGGACTGTTGTATTGTGGGGTGTAAGCGGACAGCTCACTGTTTTTGATGTACCAATCAAAGTGATGATGGTATCGAGCCTAATCTGAAGAAATTGGAACTCTAGGGAATTATCAGAAAAATGTTTCTTTAATTTCTCCTCCAGCTGATTGAATGATACACGCAGATCGTCGACTTTGCCTTCAACATGACGTAGTTCAGCTTTGATCATGTCTTGAGATGCTGAAGAACCGTTGTTGGGATTAGCATTTGCAGTGGGTTCGCTTATGGTTTTCCTCTTCCTTTTTTTTTGGCCTGAACAGCCGCATCCGCATCCGCACACATACGATCAACATCTGCCTTTGATGCTCCCCCGGTAAACATTTCATTTCTAAAATGTGTGCCATCTATGATTAATCTGACCATCCTGCTAACTGTTTCGTCCTCTTTGTCCTGTTCAAAGTACACAATAGATTCGTTGACTTCCACGCCTGAGTCGTCTGGTATGATAGCTGTGACTGTAACCTGCACATTACATATAACATATTAGCCAGCTAACCTCGTGTGTCGCATGACCAACCTTGGAGTTGGCCATTTACATATGCATGTGTATAAAAATGTAGTGTGCGCACAAACTAGCATCGTTGTCACTGTAAAAAAGGTCAGCTACCTATCCTTCTATACTACATGTTGGACGGCTAATATGATCGCTCTAATGGTACTACAACATAAATAACCGGCTACAGATTTGGTTGTGTTGAGGATTATAACACCACTACCACGGCTAAAAGCATCACATATACAGTACTACATCATATTGGACGGCTATTTTCGGTTGTGGTGCGTAGTCTAAACATCCCTACAAAATGAGTATGAGCTACATATGCTGAACACTCCCACGGCAACTTTTTTGTTGTGTTGAACGTTATAAACAACTCTCCAATGGCTAATACAATCATATACATAGTACTAGAGCATATTGGACGGCTATTACGGTTGTGTTGTATATTCTAAACATCTCTACAAAGTGAGTGTAAGTTACTTAAGTTTTTTGCATTGTCCAGAGTTCTTGCATGTCCTGGCTTTATGCCATTCCTAGGGAGGGATGCAGCAAAATCGTTGTCCTCTAAACCAGGGATCTCGGTAGATTCGTTTCTAACCACTTCAGTAAGGGCTGGAACGGCTTTAACCATCACCATTTGAAGAGCTTGCACATAGCCAGGTAGTGCGATGGTGCTTTGTGACAATGATACCTCGTCCCTTCCTTTTATACTGTTTATAAGAATCTCGAATGAAAGGCGGTCCCACGGGTACGAGAAGAACTCGTCAAGATTCTTGATCCTTTCGGCGTGTTCTACGGAGATTTTTGGAATGTGAGTGGTAAGGAGGATGACTGTTGCAAGCATTGCAAGTAGAGCGTACTTTATCTTGGTATCTGATGATGCGACAGTCTTTCATTTCAGCATGAGGATGACAAAAGACACTGAAACTTCCTTAAGTTTCCCAAACAGAGAGTTGTAGTATGGTTGCTCGGACAGAAGGTTGTTGACTCGTTCCGACTGTGGACTGGGGTATTTGCCGCACGGAAGACCGGTTACAATAGCAAACTCCCTCAGCGAGAATCTGATGGGATTTTCAGCAAATAGAAACCAAGCCTCGTACTTTTTGTGAACCTTCAACTGGCGAGATAGCATGTACCTACCCAACCTCCCTGAGTATGGAGCCTGGTCTGCGAGTTCGAGGAACTTTCCAAACGACGAAGACTTAATGACTTCTATTTCATCTGCCTCGAGCGTGTCTAGAATGAGTTTTAAACCTCCCGGCTTATGGTATAGAGTGACTGACTCTAATCTCAACTGGTTCTTCGCCGACTAAGAACATGCGGCGTGGTAAATCGCCGGAGTCCATCGCTACAAGAATAATTGATATTTTTCTGAGTATAAAGAAGTCTTTATGACAACCGAAACGAAGCAAAATTATGCAACTAGCAACAATATTACCTTAATGATGGAGAAATCGTGCTAATTAGGGTTTTGACGGAGAGGTTTCGCCGGAGATACAGTGAAACGAAGTGAAAATTGTGACGGAATGAACTGAAATGATGGTGGAGGAGGGCAGTGCGAAGAAACTAAAATGATGGTGGAAGATCAATAATGCTATTTTGAAGTTGGGATGTAAGGATTGAGTGCCTCGCGGAGTGACCGAAGGGCGCGTGCAAGAGATGCGACTGTCTATGGGGTTGTCGATGATTGTGCTTGTTCTATAGTTTAACAAGGGGCGCGTGCAAGAGCTGCGACTGTCTATGTTCTCTATTTGAAAACGGTAAGTAACCACGACAAGGGGCAGTGTTGCCATTAAAAAAAACACGTCATTCTATGTCACCGAAATCCTTACTCGCAAATTAGACACTTATCGGTGTATATACACTGCAATTTCTCTATAATTAAAGTATATATGATAATTAATAATTTTCAGTAATAAAAATTTGATAAAAATATATTCTTTATCATTTTATTTAATTTTAAAATACTGAAATCAATTAAACTATCACTTTAGCCATGTAATAAAAATAAATAAAATTTTCCACATATATTATATTTTGAATTTTTAAAAATGATTATAAATTACTAAAACTATTAAAATTTCACATTGAAGCTTTTGCTAAAATATTCTTATAACAAAAAAAAATAATTACAAAATCATATAAGTAAAAAACAAATTATTTAATATTAATAAATATTAAGATTGAAATAAGATTAACATATATACATATAATAATATAGTTTAAATTAAACTATATGTCATATAAAATAAATAAATATACTTTTTGAACATTTCTTTTTGATAAAAGCTGCGAAAAAATACCAAATTAATATTTAAATTTAATTCCTGCATAAATTTTATAAAAATATATATAAATTATTAATATTATTAATCATTCGATAATGAAATTTTTTTTAACAATGATTTAAATATTTTATTATAAAAAGATAAAAATGATCAAAAATCAATATGAACAAAAAACATCATTCAATAGATATTAATATTAAAAATAATATATATATATATATATATATACATTCATATCATCTAAATTTAATTATATTTTATATAAAATAAAAAATAGTTTTTTGGACTAATAACATTATTTATGAATTTGCACCAATTTACTATATATATATATATATATATAATCAGTACAGAATTTTTAATTTATTTAATATATATTTATTATTTTATAATAAGTAAAAAACATAAATTTTTAAAATAATTATATACAATATTTATAATGAGCAAGACGTGGATCTGAACCTAGTTTATAATAATTAAAGAAAAAACATTTCGTAAAGGAGATAATTTTCATGTGGCAGAGATACATACATCGATTCACTTCTATATGTTTCTAACACTAATCACGAGTCTTTCGCAACATTCGTCACATCTTGACTAAGTTCACGAGTCTTTCTCTTGCTTCTTCTCTGTAAGTGATGACTTTCACAGCGATGAGGAGAGCCCTGGAACTCTTCAAGCTATGGTCGGATCCGATCTTAACGAGCTCGCTACCGCAGCTAAGAATCTCGTTAATCACACCTTTCATGCTCACTGGTTTAGGCTTTGTTACTTCTATCCTCGAATGGATTGCTTCAGTTGCCACCATGTATGTAGAAACGGTATGAGTGTCTAGACCTAATCGTTCGTATGCGAGTCTGTTCATGTGAGAGTATAAAGTAAAGAGTATAAAGTAAAGAGACACTGATATTTGTTAACGAAGTTTGTTTCCTATATCCCCGGGACCACGTCCAGAACTCATTCACTAGAAAAGGCCGCAACAAACTATTGCTATATGGTATCCAGCACACACCCGTGCCTACCACTCTAATCTAGAATTACAATGAAAAAGAACTACTACTCTGACAAGTATAGTTCTCTATAACAAAACTACCAACAAATCTCTCCATCTGTCTGGTAGGACGACGTCACACACATCCATGTGCATCTTCAATAAACCCTAGACGCGTGACGGCTTCATGTCACCATCTTGTCTCTTTATACTCCAATAAGCAAAACCCTAGCTCATTAAGCCCACTAATCTTTTCTCATTAATTAGGCTTTCCTTAGCAATAAACTCCTTAAAGCCCACGTGACTCTTGTCTTTTGATACATATTTCGTCAGCCAAATATATGAGAATATTCTACTTCATCGCATCTTGTTATTTCCTTTTTATTCTCTGTGTGTAACGCATGTACACGGACACTGCAGCAATCTATCAAGCTCCAATTTCTTGAGCTTACAATGTAATCTTTCTCTTCTCTTCTTTCTCTTTCTCATTCCTCTAAGTTTCTAACTGATTTTTCTTCAAATCTTGTTTTTTTTTTTTGCAGATACTTGTTCGTCTTGGATTGAACTAACTGGAAGACAAATATGCTGACCTCACTTTTGGTTCCTTTCATCTTCTCGAGTCTTCCTTCTGTGATCTTTGGCCTTTTCAGGTAAAACCCTCAAATAAAAACAAACTTGATTCAGACTGAGATCATTTTTTTCTAACACCTGTCTTCAATTTGACAGAGGAGATGTTGGTACATGGATCGCGTTTCTAGCTGTCGTTGTACAACTCTTCTTCCCTAAACACTTCAGAGGTTTGTCTTCACACTCTCCATTGTAAAGATCATGAATTTTTCTCATTTCTGATTGGCAATCTCTGTTGTTGTTAAGAGTGGTTTGAACTACCGGCGCCTCTGATTCTACTCATCGTGGTGGCTCCAAGACTAATCGCCGGCACTTTGAGAGACAACTGGGTTGGTTTATTCATATGCTTATTGATTGGATGTTACTTGCTTCAAGAACATATTAGAGCTTCAGATGGATTTAGAAACGCATTCACAAAAGCTCATGGCATCTCCAACACACTTGGGATCATTTCTGTCGTCATCTTTCCCGTTTGGGGTCTTGCCTTCTAAGACAACTCTCTGTTTCAGTTCCCAATTATGTTTTTAATGTAATAGTGATGATTTATATGATTATGTCTCTCATAAGTCATAACTTGTCAACCAATGTGGTTTCAGTGTCTACGCCTGTGACCTATTCTATAAGAAAAGGCCATGAGGGGTTTGCTAGTGTGGATTGAATTGAGATTTGTCATATCTATACATAGAAATATAAAATTCTAGCTTTCTGCATTACCTCGTCTTCCATACCCATTGACAAACACTTTGTACGTCTCTTGACTCGACTTAAATTCTCTCCCCACCATCTCAACCTGATCAGTCAATGATCTCTCTCTCCATCTATTAGAGTAGAAAAAACTCAGTCGTTTTTTTAAAGTTAATTACTCTTGGTTTAGATTGCTAAGCCTTGCTTGAATATGTAAGCTCAAGAACTTGGAGCTTGATATGTTG
>JABAYD010040378.1:0-18546 GCA_014822095.1 Diplotaxis tenuifolia | reverse complement strand
TAGCTACTATGATGGGATTCTACCTTGGTTTACTACGAAAAGTTATAATTATAGTAATAAGAATCCGCCGGTTGATGCGGTGGTGGCTGCTACGTCGGTTGGAAAGTTGGAGGCCGAGACGGAGGAGGAGGAAGGGAGGCCGGAGTTTTTGAGCCGGCAACTGTCGGGAAGAGGGTGGAAACCAAGCTTGGATCCTATCAAGGAGAAGAAGGCAAAGAAGAAAATCCATAAACTGTTGTCGTTTTAGTTACTACGGTGTCGTTCAGTGTGTATCCCTTTTCTCTTTGTATTTTGTTCCTGCATGTGCTATTTAGTTCTAAAGCGTTTCATTACGTGCGTGTGTGTATGTACGCCGGTCACGAGAAAACTCACGTGATCCTCAAAACTATCTTATGCAGTTAAAAAAAAATTAAGTTGTTGCATATACAATCAAAACCAAAGTATTGGACCGTCGAGGTTTAAGGGTGCAAGCTGGACACAAGTATCTGACCAATCAGGTGGAAGAATTTTGGCCAAAGGTTCCATAAACTATGGTTGACCAAACTTTATTTGTTTCCTGCTTTAGACCCGTATCTTAAGTTCTCAACACCAGCGATAACCACTAGTGTAGAAAATCAAATTACATAGATACTTTCAAACAGAGATATAGAGTTTGAAGTTTCAGCTATCGAAAATTCAAATTTCATGCATTTTGCAGTATTTATATAATGAGTTGTTTACTTATTGGGCCACAATATGAGTTTATGTTACACCTAAAAACACATACAAAGGTTGGCACACTTTTTTTTTGTCTCTAGTGTGTGTGAATGTCATTGTTATCTTTAGTGTGGGCTGGTTAACAATTGATGCAAAAGAAGGGAGCCAGTTTGATTTAAGTTGACGGGTTCTAGGAAAATTTGTTTTCTTATTTTATCGGTTGAAGTGCCTAATTGTAGACCATTGGATGCAAATGTTGTGTTATGGATCTGATGGTGGAAATTGAAACTTGAGAAAAAAGCTGGCTAGACAAAGATGTGTATTTATTTTGTTAGGTGTAGATAAAGCAATTTAGAGAACTCAGCTTTGTCTCTTTGCCATAGCTATTTTGAGAGGAAGCTGAAGGTGAGATTTGTTCTACATTTTTCTCACAGAAGATATAAAAACAAATTGAGTCACTGTGTGTTTTCGTGTGTTGCAGGTGTCTGCAATGGAGGTCCAGTGCATGGTAATGTGCGGCGAATGAGTGTGTGGAAATGGAGGAAAGTGGGAATTTGTTCTGGACAAACTTCAGATGGGTCGAGTTGTTCCTCTGTATGAAGGAATGAGTCTGAGTGAACTTCAAGGCAACGTCTATCGTGAGTTTGGTGTAGAGGACGATTTGTTTGTGGCTGCATTAAGTTACTGGTGTCCTTCAAGTTCAGAGCTTGTGACAGGGATAAGAACACCACCGATACTACTAACAAGTGATGGAGGTATAAGGTACTTTTTGCAGCATTTGAAAGTGAAAGGAACTATGAGTCTGTTTGTACGATTCGAGAGGAGGAGGAAAGATAAGGACGAGTTCGTTGATGACTCGGTGATGAGTTTTGTAACACCTTGTTCTTTTACAAGGAAGGCAACTTCAAATGTTTGTTCTGGTTCAAGGCCAGTTGTGACACCTCGTTCAAGTCGGAGTTTTGTAGCGTCAGCAGTTCCAAAAGCTCCGGTTGTGAATCTGGAGGATGCTGAGTTTGTACGTGAGGTTGAAAGAGTTGAGGAAGGAATAAGGAAGGTAGTTCGTTAGGAGAAGAGGAACCTTTAAGCGGCAGTAGTTTGGGTGGAAATGTTGGTGTGGGTGAGGTTGACGAGAGAGACGTGAGACCTCGAGGATATGATAAAGAGTTTTGGAGTCCACTTCTTAATGGAGTATTTGCTGGCTTTGATGCTGTGAATGTTATTTACAATGAAGATGAGATTGTGGAAAACATCACCAATAAAACTGGTACATACCGATTCACTTCTACCACAAACGACGCGTTTGATCATGTTGTGGAAGTGGGTGGTGCTAGCAACATCAAGACTGACAATGGTGATGAGAAATAGCCGTGGATGGGGAGTAGCATCTATAATCCGTAGATGAGAGTGGGAAAGAAAGTAACCCTTGTGTAGAGAGGAGGCAACATGTTCCAACAAGGAAGCTGGAAGAGGTTGATGATGAAAAGTTTGATATTCCACCACTTTTTGATGATACTAGTTATTCTGCAGCAGAGATACCAGACATGGACTTGGAGGAAGGTGATGGAAGGATCTATGTTGGGAAAGTGTTCGATAACAAAGCTGACTGCCAGATTTCTCTTGCAATATATGTAAGGAATCAGTTTCGCTTCACTAAACTAGGACCAAGTTAGATTCATTTGTTGTAGAGTGCCCTGATAACAAATGAGATTGGCGTGTGACAGCCCATTAAATAAGGAGAACTGACTATTACGAGATCAAGAAAGCGGATTAAGATCATACTTGTCCAATAGAGTTTAGGCATGGTTATCAGAGCAAAGCCACATCAAGGGTGATTGCAACAGTTTGGTGATCCTGGTAAAGGGCCAGTTCCGAGAGAGTTGCAGAAGCTTGTGCTAGAGGATCTTCGTGTGAGTGCATCTTACATGAAATGCTATAGGGCAAGAGAGAAGGCTTCAATTGACATTTTTGGATCTGAAGAAGAATTGTATCTGAAACTCCCTGAGTATTTGCACATGCTAAAGCTTGCCAATCCCGAGACAGTAGCTGATATTGAAACAGAGGTAGATGATGATGGTGATGAGTGGTTTCTTTATATGTTTCTGGCCTTTGGGGCGTCTATCAGTGGGTTTAAGAAGCTCCGGCTTGTGTTGGTTGTAGATGGAACACACTTAGGAGGAAAGTACAAAGGAGTGTTACTTACCGCTAGTGGATAAGATGCAAACTTTCAGATTTTCCCTCTAGCTTATGCTATTGTGGATAGTGAAGATGAAGAAGCGTGGACTTGGTTCTTGTTAAAGTTGGAGAGGATATTAGGTGATTCGCCTAGGCTTGCAATCATATCTGACCGTGCAACTTGCATTCCAACGGCTGTGAAATGTGTTTATCTATCTGCTAATCACGGTTGTTGCATAGTTCACTTGGCAAGAAATGTCAACTCTCGTTACTCAAGCAAAAACTTGGCTAAAATGGAAACAACAACTGCAACGGCTTACCGTCAGCGAGAGTACAAATAGCTTTACAGCAAAGTAAGGGCTCAGAGAAGTTAGTATGGAGTCTATCCTGGTAGGATTGGTGTTGCTCATTGGACAAGGGCAAACTTCCCTCGAGACCGCTACAACATCATGACTAGTAACATAGCGGAACAACTGAACCATGCTCTTGGGGAGGGGAGAACGTCACCTATTATGGAGTTAGTTATTTTCATCCAAAGGATGATGACAAGGTGGTTCAGTGCTAGTGCTAGAGTAGGCATGAGCGTTCGGGTCAGGTTTTACGAGTTTTTGGGTTTTCGAGTTTAGACTTCTAGGACCCATTCTAATTTGTTTTTATTACCGGTCGGATTCGGATAATATTTTTTCGGTTGTGGTTATAATTTGTATTGCGTCCTAAAACCCGTAAAGTAATCATATACCATTCGGTTTCGGGTTTTTTGGTTCGGTTCGGATTATACTGAAGTAAATACATAATAAAAAAAAACTATTCATCTCCGAACAAAAAAATAGATAAAACACTTGATAAGCTATTTTCGGATCATTGTGTTTCAAAACTTTTGGTTAAAATGCATCTGAAACACAATAAACCAAAAATAGCAACATTCCATAACAAAAAACATCCAAACACATCAAATCCGAAAACATCCAAAACACTTCAACTCCGACATAGCAAGAAAATAACAACAACAAAGTTTTAAAAAGACAGACACAGAGAGCATATGATAATCGTGAGAACACGACCACTTGATAAGCTTATGTTCCTGCCAAACAGAATAACAACAACATTAGAACAAATAATTATAAACAGAAAAAGCAATGTCTTCAATTAGAAAACTCAAACTTAGAAAGAACAAACATTACCTTGTGATGGAACCGTGAATTCAATCAACAAATTCTATTACAAATACAAAACAAGTAGGTTATTATAAAATAACAAACACATATAAGATCAAAATATTGTGAACAAGCAGATAGAAGACATACCTCTTTCAAGTTTCTCAAGTTCTTCAATGTCCTCAAGAATCTGTGCATTACTGAGCACTCTTGAATCACAACGAACGCTCTCTTTGAGCCATTGCTCGGTACACATCAGAACCTTAATCATGTAGTAAGTAAGGCAGCTCCTAGATGGGTCAATCAACTTCCCACTTGTACTGAAGGCACTCTCAGATGCAACATAAGACACTTGCAGAGCCAAAACATCTTTTGCAATCAGAGACAGAACCGGAAACTTGGTAGAGTTTCTCTTCCAAAAGGATATAACATCGTATTTCATACCAAGCATCAGATCTGGATTCTCAACAGCTTCTATCAAGTAGATGTCGAGCTCATCACGTTTGTCTCTCACGCCTATCTCACTTAGCTCCTCCTTATACTTTATGTCGATCCTCTTGTAACCTAAACCATCTTCAACCAAGTCCAAAGTAACATTGGACTGTTGTGCTTGTCGACTACATTGAGAGGCTTGGGTGCTGGATTTCTTGAATTCATCAGGTTTCCCTCTTTGACTCTTCCAATATATCTCACCATACTCCTTGAACAAGCTGCGCAGAACACTTATAACAGATTCATTCGTACATCTCCTTGCCTTCCAAGCTTCCCTCCCCATAAAGCTCATTAAAGCACATGCTTGGAAGATCCATCTTTTTCGTTGGATCAAAGACTGCCGCCATAAATAACATCTTGTTGATGTTTTTAGCCAATCCAGTACTTGTCGAACTTCTTATACATCTCCACAGCCTTCGTCTTCATTTCATGATCTCTACTATGACTCAAATCCAGCAGGTTGGCGGCTATAGTTACAATCTCCCGATAACACTTGAAAGCATTAACAGAGGTGGAAGCTGATACAACGGCAGTGGAGTTGTAGAAGATGACAAGGAACCTGCTTAGTCTTTCTATTGCTTTCCAATCAAGCATCTGCGGAGGGCCTGTTCTCTTTTTCCCTTTCTCCACTTCCAAAAATTAATCGTTGTATAGCTTGTCCTCTTGCTCCATCTTATCAAACGTAACTTGAAACTTCAGGGCTGTGCTCAACATTAAGTAAGTGGAGTTCCACCTAGTGGTGCAATCCAATGGAAAGCTTCCTCGAGTAATTCTACCAGCTTCTACTTTCTGCTCAAACGAGGACATCCTATTACCTGAAGCTCTGACATAGACCACAACATTACGGACAGCCTCAACACTCTCACTAACATCAGCCATTCCATCCTTCACAATCAAGTTGATGATGTGTGCAATGAATCTCACATGCATGAACTCTCCATCTAAGAGCAACGCTTCTTCAGACTGTGAAGAAAATTAACTCTAAAATCTTCTTAAAGCAGAGGAGTTAGCCGTTGCATTGTCTATGGTTACACAGAAGACCTTGGAGATTCCCCACTCAACTAAGCAATCCAAAAGAACCTGAGATATTGTCTGGCCCTTGTGATCAATCAAGTGTTTGAACCCAAGGATAAGCTTCCTCAACGCCAGCAATCATCAATGAAATGGGCAGTGACAACCACGTAACTAGCACCTGTGATCAAGTCAAACAGAAAGATAAAAAACATAAGGATCAAGCCAAAACAAAAAGATAAAACACACAAGGATCAAGCCAAAAACCAAAGGAACAAAACAGTAGATAAAACAGAGAAACTCCTTACGTGTTACTTGAGCAGTCCAAATATCAATAGTTACGGAAACTCTTTGCTTATTAGCTTCAAACCATTTCTTCATAGCAGACTTCCTCTCCACATACAGTTCTACAATATCTCTTGTTGATGTCCTCCTTGAAACAGGTTTGTCCATATCCATCTACACACATAACATACAAAGTTAGATACCAATTTAAACAAAAAAGTTAAACAATGTCAGAGTTATAAAACATAAAAGAAAACTGACCTTCTTACAAAAGTGTTTCCAAGCAGCACCTTCTATGAAACTCACCGGTAATTGTCCTGTCACCATCATCTCATTTGAGCTTCTCTAAAAGTGGTTACACTGACCTTTGCAGCCTTCAGGGTTCTTTCTTCATCGATATTGGTTTGAGTCGAACTTTGGCCCTCTGTGAATGCCCTGAAGTTTTTGCATATACTGATATGCTTCAGCAAGTTTGAGGTTCCCGACCTTGTTGCGCAGCAAAATGTCTTTTTGCAGTAATGACACATACATCTATCATGATCGTTTTTCTTGTGAAATGGTTCCAAATTTCGACCTTGTAGGAAGAACCCGAGGAGATTTCTTCGCTTTGTCTGTTTCTTCACTGCCTCCAGATGATACTTTACACTTGCCTTTGCTATTCGGAGTCATCAACACTTGTACTTCATCACCTTCAACGACTTTGTCATTCTCACGAACATCACGGTTTGGAGTTGCGGATGAATCCATCTGTTAAAAAAAGAGAGTCAGAATTTTTCATGATCGAAAGAGATTAAGAAATCAAAAACACTTAACAAAAACGCACAACATTCGATCGATTATAAATAACTCAAATAGAACTTGGATTTTCTTAAGATATCGAAAACACCAAACACCTAAATGTATTTTCTTATAATCAGATTTCATCTAATAAAACTAAAAGTCTCAAACCCCAATTGAATCACAGAACAAGTAAATTTATCAAAGAATTAGGATTTCGAAATTGAAAATTAGGAATTTACCTGAGATTGATTTCACAAAAACGAAGAAGATGGAGAGTGAATGAAACATGAGAGGCTCCTTAGGTTAAATAACATTAGCAGATATGATTAGGGATTTTGAAAGGTTGGAGTCTAATCTAACTGTCAGAGAAGCTCAATAGATTATAAACTCTTGCTTAATGCTTTTTCGTCTCCAAAGTATCGAAACTCAGCAAATATGAAACACGAAGTCTCGAGAAGGGAAAGACTCTCTCACGCGTTTTCTGTAATGTATAAGCCGTACACGTGTTCCGTAATGTGTACATATATGTGATATGTTATATAGGTTCGGGTTACTTCGGGGTACTCATCGGTTATCGGTTTAAACCAAACCGATCCCAAAACCCAACGTATCGCTTAGCTAAACCTGATTGGGTATTTCAGTTGATCCATAACCGATCCGATCTCTCCACTTTGGGCCGGGTCCGGGTTCGGGTTCGGGTTTTGGAAATTATGCCCAGGCCTAGCTAGGAGGAAGAAGGCAGACAAGCACATGTGTATGCTTAGTGTGGAGGTGGACAAGGAGATGACAAAGAACATGGCTACGATGAAGGGGAGTAAAGTTAATTCGTCTACTGAGTGGAGCTGTGAAATCATAGGAAAATTTGGAGGAAAATAACGTGTGCACCTCGCTAACAAACAATGTGATTGCAATTATTTTGACAAATTAAAATACCATGTGGACACGCTATGATGGCAGCTGATTGTTTGGGTGTCCCTTATGAGACTTTAGTGGGTCACTGGTACAAGACAACGACATGAAGAGAGACATATGTTGGTATAATAAGTCCAGAAGGAGATCCTCGTGATGTGGATATACCGGAAGAAGTGAAGAAGATAGTGTTGTACCCTCCGGTGACAAAGAGACAACCAGGTCAGCGTAAGAAAAACCGCATTCCATCTATTGGTGAATTCTCGGTAAGAGAAAAATGCTAAACAACATTTAGTTGTATGGGATACTGCAAAATTTGACCAAAAAATGAATGTGTTTCAGGTGACATAGAAGACAAAGCTGGTTCCAAACTGCACGAACCCAATATAGATGAAGCTTGGATGATGGCTGCGGAGAAGCTGGTCTTGAGAAAACGGAGTGATTGAGATATGTCTGATTTGTGTTTTGCGACTGAAAAAACAAATGTTGGAGATTAGATCTTGATTGAGAGTTGTGTCTTGTTTTAAAAGAAGGATATTCTTCTTGTTTTAGGTGAATGTTATGTTGCATTGTACGTTTTGCTAAAGTTTGAAGTTGGAATCCAAATTTTATTTGGTCATGCATAGTTTGGAAGTCTCATCTAGCTGTTTGTTTTGCTTTGAAAACGTTTTTGTATGTATTCCAAAGGCAGAAGATTTGTGTTTGCTTATGAAGGAAGTAAACATTGTTGCTCATTTGATTGATTTGAATGTAAAAGAGCTAGTAAGCCAAAGAGATAATAATTCACCAAAAAACAGAGACTTGCATAAAACATAGAAAGCCAAATACATTAAGGATTGCATAAGATAGATTGTATAGACTATGATACTAAGCCAAATTCATAAGACATAAACAATAAAGAGACTTCCGAAGTTGTTGCAAGTTGAGTTACCCAATAATAAAGCATAACATGTTGCTGAGACTAAATGTTGTACTACATTTTATGTAAAGGAATGTAGCATTCATTGCTTCCAACACATTTATGTAAAGGAATGTAGCATTCATTGCTTCCAACACAGGTAAGACACAGCTCCACAAATTGCCACAACTGCTGCGCATGCAATCTTGTTAATGTGACCGTGGGTACTTTGATTTGCAATGATGTGCCTTGTAAGATGTGCATCCATCTCTTCCCTCATCAGCCTTGTAGCATCATCAATAGATCTAGTATATGCATCAATTTGTCTTTCATTTCGTTCTGAAACACTTCCTCACGAGCCAGAATCAAATTTCTTTGAGAATCTAGCTGGACTTGTGTGTTAACCTTAAGTGCTTCGAATTCTTTTACTAGATCCATGCGCTTGGCGTCTATGATTCGTATCTAGTCAAAAATGGCTTCATTTATCCATTTGAACAGACGAGTCTCTGTTTTCTTCTGTTGATGGAGTAGACAAGAAATGAGGTTTTAATATAAAGGAGATACCAACTAGCTTTCGATGGAAGAGAAATTTGTTACCCGTAGAGCAATTTTGCATCTGTAGAATCTGCGGCCCGGATTCTCTTTAGTGTCGGATTCCAAAGTATCGAGGGGTTGGCCACACCAACATCTACTGAGGATTCCGTAAACGTGTATGTGGCCTCCTTGACGGAGGAGGTGGTAGAGGAGGTACTGCTCATCTTTACGAGGAGGAAGGACTTCTCAATTGGTTACGGGAGGTGGAAGAAGAACTGTTCCAACGTGAACCCTAATTTGAGGTTGGTATCGAATAAGAAATGTTGGTTCGAGATGGTATTTTTTCCACTAATTAGATTGAAAAAATGGTTAGTAGTTAACCGGGTTTAGTGTGTGTTCAAAAAAGGTCGTGGTCAGGTAGAGGAAAACATTCCACTCACTAGGCCTGGGCATTTAACCCAGACCCGAAGATCCGGTTCGAAACCGACCCGACCCGGACCCGGTAGTACCTGAACAGATTCGGAACCGAAAATTTGACATTACCCTAACGGATCCTAAACTCCTAGACCCGAAAGACTCAGACTCCGAAAGGTCTTGACCCAAACCCGACCCGCCTAATGGAAACACGACCCGAATCTGAACCCAAACCCGACCCGCCTAGTGTTCTAAACTGTTAGTAGGAACGAGGTTTAGTTTTTGTTCAGGAAAAGGTTGTCGTCTGGTAGAAGAAATTATTTCGTCCACTAGGCCTGGGCATTTTACCCGGACCCGAGACGCGGCCCGAAACCAACCCGAAAAACCAGGTCCGTGTAGGAACCTCCTCGATCAAATTACTGTATCGGGTCTTGTTGTTGTATCTCATATATTTTAATATATATACACATTTTAATATAATAAAAACAATAAATTTGAATAAAATTTTGAATATTTTTGGAACTAAAAAAATAGATATTTTTTTGCATAATTAGATATTTTAAATATTTTTTGTATATTTAGATACTTTTTAGGTCGAACCCGAACCAAACCCGACCCATACCAAACCGAACCCGGACAGATAAATTGTAAATACCCGAACGGGTTCACCTTTGTAAGATCTGACCCGACCTGATCCGGTACCGAAAATTTGGAGCAAAGAGGATCTTCGCGTGAAGCGGATTTAGATCATACTTGTCCAATAGAATTTGGAGCAAAGAAGACTCGAACTGGCTATTACGAGATCAAGAAAGCGGATTAGATCATAGTTGTCCAATATAGTTCAGGCAGGGGTATCAGAGCAAAGCCACATCAAGGGTGATTGCAGCAGTTTACAGATCTAAGTTAGGTGATCCTTGTAAAGGGCCAGTTCCGAGAGAGTTGCAGAAGCTTGTGCTAGAGGATCTTCGTGTGAGTGCATGGGGTCGTAAACTCCTAGACCCGAAAGACCCGGACCCGAAAGGACCCAATCCGACCCGCCTACCCGAATGCCCATGCTTACCGTCCACATATGTTATGCGAGGTGTCCACACAAGTTGTGTCCACCTTTAAAACCCGACCTGCGAACAGAACCCAACTCGAGAACAAACCGAACCCGACCCAACCCGGACCGATCGGAACCGAAAATTTGGCATTACCCTATCAGATCCTTAAATCCTAGACCCGAAAGACCCTGACCCGGAAGGTCCCGACCCGCCTACCCGAATGCCAAGGCCTACCGTCCACAAATGTTATGCGAGGTGTCCACATAAGTTGTGGCCCACAAAAAATTATGTTTTCCGTGATGGTTTGAATTGGAGCTAATTTGATACGAAGAATACAATAAGATGGAAGGTAGAGGAAGTAAATTACTAATCAGTGCCAATATGGAAGATAGAGGAAGGTAATTGCCGCGTTCAACGGCCTTTATTTGATTAGTGGCATATGTTATATAATCACTAATCAGTGCCAAATCTGACTTAAAAGTTGGTGTATTATAGGCACCAAATATATGACAAATTTAAGATCATCACAATCAGGGAGGGACCCAGATAAAAGTAGGGTGTGGCAAGTGTCCACTTTTTTTTTTAATAATTCAGTATATAATTTGTTTAAATACCTTTATTTAGCTTGTTATTGCATTATGTGCCACAGACTTAATATTAAAAATATCCTTGTATTTTGGTTTTATAAAATTTTGTGCCTCATATTTAACAAACTTCTGGGTCTGCCCCTGATCACGATACGAAGAAGTTGCTTAAAGTCCAGTGGTTGTGTACCACTTTCTTGAATCTAAGTTGCCTAGTTGAAGTGTCTTTAGGGGGTGCCAAATGTTTGTTTTGTTTTAGATGTTCCAACCGGCCTCTTCTATTTTTGGAAGAGGGTGCCAAAAAGACTTGTGCATGACTTTTTGTTGTAATTTTATAATATTTAAAGCTGAAAAGTATGTAGAATTACTTTGCATAAAGCGGTAAAGCAATATATATATATGAATAGAGCAAATTATTAGCAAAAGTCTGCAGTTACTTCAGTTAGGAGGGGAGTGGAATACGTTAGCACCCTTTTTTGATTAACATTTGTACATAAATGCAAACTTTTACTACAATTTACTTAAAGACTATATAGCTGCTTCTCCAAATTAATTTCTGCTCAACCAAACTCCATAGCCTTTAAGTACTTTAATCCATTCTTCTTCCTCAGAGAAGTAATTCTGTGTCGAACCAATTTATCCATCCTTGTAATCAAACAACCAGATGGCAGTGATGATTCTCCAACTCTCCTTACATTCCTTTCATGCCAAAGCGCATAGACAACAGCTTGAAAGCAGTATCTGAACAGAAAAGTCGCATCTCTCTCCTTCAAACCAGTCACCATTAACTGAACCACTTGTGACCAATGATAAAAACTCCTGCCCGCCAGATTCCCAATGGTTCCATTCCACACTTCTTTAGAATATGAGCACTCGAAAAACAAATGATCTCTTGTTTCTTCCTCATCTTTACACAGCCAACGAGTAGAAATTGCTTGAGGACTCCATCTGAGAATTCTATCTCCTATTGTCTATTGTGGATTGTAATCCACGCAAGAAAAGCAAATTTCAGAGTGGCTTCAGGGAACCATATTCCCTTGCTCCAAGACACTTTTGGGGAATGAAACCTAGTGAGATTCCAAGTTTGAGATGTGATGAAATTCATTTTGAAATCATCCTTCTCCCTTTTCCACAGACAATCATCATCCGCCATATTAAGACCACGGTTTTTCAGCTTCATAATTTTCTGTTCAATCAATCTGATTCTATGCCTTCTGACCTTATACAACTAGATAGCTCTTTCCACCGTAGCGTATAAAGGAATACCCAAAGCCATACACCCTCCATCTCTTGTTAACTCAATCAACTTCCCCAAAGGAGACCAAACATCCAACCAAAAGAAAGTATTTGAGCCACTGTTAATCTCCATTTTTGTTAACTGCTGAGCTAAAGGTCGCAGCTTCGGCAGTTTCATTCCACATCCAAGATCCCAAAGAACTATTCTCATTTACGTTCCAGAAAGACCCCTTCCTTATGAGATATTTCCATATCCACTGCACCCACAAAGAGTTTCTAGCGGATAGCAAATGCCAAATGAGCTTTAACCAAGAAGAGATTCGAGCTTTTATTCTTGAAATAAGCGGACTATAATCTTGTACATTCATCTTCTTTGTAAGTAAAGGAAGTCCAAGGTATCGTACCGGAAGAGAGCCAGCTTTAAAAGGTAATTGATCCATTATAGCAACACTATCCTCCTCTTTAACTCCAGTCAGGTATAGTGTCGACTTTTCAAGACTTATATTAAGCCCTGACATCTTTGTGAATTGCTGAAACACTCCCAAGATACCTTCTATAGATCTCTTCTTCCCATCTGAGAATACTAGTACATCATCCGCAAAACATATGTGTTAAAACCACTCCTTGCAGTACGGATAAAAGCCAATCTTCTTCTCTATTGCAGCTTTATCAAGGAGTTTTGATAAAACTTGGATGCATATCACAAACAAATAAGGTAATAGGGAGCAACCTTGACGTAGACCTATAATCTTAGTAGAAAAAGATACCAACTCGATACATTTTTTGATCCAGATAATAAACTTTTCAGGAAAATTCAAAACAGCCAGCACCGTCAACAAAAAAAAAGGCCATTGCATCAAGTCAAAAGCCTTTGAGATATCTATCTTGACTGCACATCTTTCTGATACTGTCTCTTTGACACTTATATTTTCATGGAACCGTAGAAGATAACTTTTATACAAAAAGGTAGCAATCATTTTGGTATGATTTTTTTTTGGTCAAAAACATTTTGGTATGATTAAAATTCGTAAGTACATACAAATAGTTTCTAATAACTTCTATGTCAACTAGTTTCTAAAGACCATTTAATCTCCTTTTACACTATTTTGTATCTTTGTCCGATTCGTTGCTTAACATAATTAATTGGAAAGTTTTGAATCTTTAGAAGTCTTATAGATTATCTGAAAAGGTAAACAATGCGATGCATAAGTCAATATATTGTCATTATTAACTTTTAACTTTTTAAGAGAAAATATTACAGTGTTTTCAAAGCTTGATATGTAACGAATTACTGATCAGGAAAAAAACAAAGTTATTGTTCGATGTAATGATATCGTCATTAATCACAATCGTAAGGCAAAATAGTTGGCATTTTAGCAATTAAAGGTTTAATTAGTTACATAAAGCATAAGATAATGCTATCCAGGAAAACATTAAAAAAATAAATATTAACGGGTCAGAATAGAAACGAAGTTTACATCAGATTAGCCACAAACACCTCCACTATCTGAGTCAAAGTCACTCCTGGTAAAAAAAATACATATGATGTCTTATATAATCGTATTCGTATCAAAAAATAAATTCAACAGATGTTCATGCTATCATATGAAGCTAACTACCAATAAATTATAACAAAATTATAACTTTTTGACCGGTGATTATGGTCGAGTGGTGGCATGAGGACGGGACTGGGACACCAACATGTTTCAGGTTACCCACATGCTGCGCAAAAGTGAGTCACAATTATTATGATTGTATAATACGGATATAGGTTTATATTTTAGGGTCCGTTTGAATTTAAGGAGAAATGGTCTATCCGTGGGCTGCACCTCCTATTAGGGATTAGTCTGAATCTTTCCATAAATCTAGATACCTCCAGATTAATCAAAAATAAATAAATTATAACAAAAAACTTAAAACTTTGAATAGAAAACCTCTTAAAATGGCGTAGTTAACTACAGATAGAATACAAAACAATTTTGGAACATAATTTCAACCATTTTTCGATGCTTATAACTTTTTTAAAAATTTTACGCAAACTCTTTTTTAGTTCTCTACTTCTGCTTCAGATATTTTTTTAAAACATATTCTTTTTTTTTTGCATGGATTCAAGCAAATTTTTCTTAATTGTTTTTGATAAAGTTCTTCTTTCTTTATTACTAATTTTATCTCGGTTTTTTGTAATCATATTATTTAATTAATCTATTCATTTGAGTATAAGATAATTTTCAAAATAGTATTCCATTATATTTTTCAAATTCTCACACTTTTTATTTTCATGAGATATTCCATAAGAAAAGATCTTCAATATCTTAACCACAGAAATAAAGGCTGCGACTTAACATAAGTAAAATACAATATCCAGGACCAGTGCCGGTTCGAACTCGTGTAGCGCCTCAAGCAAACAATACAAATGCTGCCTTTTTCCTATAGATAAATTTACTATACTTTTATGTATATAAATTAAAATAGTACCAAATATTACTAAAACTTTATTTTCTTCAAAAATAAAATACAAAACATCAAAACTTAATTTGCAGCTCATTTTGTTCGTTTTGCTTTCCTATCTGCAATTAAGTTGGTTGATTCTAGTACTATGTTAATAGTATTTTCTGTAAATCCGAAGAAACAAATATTATAAAAAAAAATAGAATTTATAGTACACAAAACATACAATACAATACATTAACACTAGCTTCATATTCTTTTACAGAGTCAGAAAACATTAGAAACCTATGACAGTTTTAGTTTTTTTTTGGAATTGCAGAAGTTCCTAACTAAATTTTCAAACTTGCAATAAATATTCTTTTTGGAATTTGAGAGATGTTATAATATCTCACATTCATACAACTATTTTAGCAAAACCAAAATATAATAAAAAGAGTATGAGAGAAATTAAATAAGGTCCATGACCTTATGGCCAAATGGTAAAAATACGGGTTCAGGACGCCAACATGTTTTAGGTTTATTCCACCTATTACGTGAAACTGTATCACACGGCTCTAGATACCCACATGGATATGAATATTTGCTTTCAATACATTTGAATACCAAAAGAGAGTATCTATTTTTTTTTGGTCAAGAGAGTATCTATTTATGGGCTATAATTGTTTAATGACTCAATCTGTGTTATTCTTAAGTTTGAAATACCCCTAAATTATTTTTTTTTAAAGTAAAACGTTATACTCTTTTTCTTGAAAAATGTTTCTTCTAAAGGTTTCAAACCTATTAAAAATATCTTAAATTTTGATTATTAATGCTTTATTTTTGTAATTAACTATTTTCATAATTTTAACTAATTAAATTAATAAACACAATTAATTTCTATAAAGTTTATAATTTACCACTCTTACCTATTAAATAAAAGATTAAAAATATAAAATGTATCGTTGTGAAACAGTTTTTTTTAATATGAAATATTTTGAAACAAAAGGAGAATCATAAAATAATTGACTAAAACAGTTCATATATTTCATGTGGACAGCAACATTGTGAACAGCAACATGTATTGAGAACATGAGAGTTTACATTTAATACATTTGTTAACTAAATAGCTTAAATAGCAAGTTACCATTTGATGCGATCTCATCAGAGCTCAGAAGGGATTATTATAAGGGAGAATTGGAAAAATGGGACACTTTGAACATTTATTTGTCATTCTAGAATTTTTCATATTTTAGACATTTTTGGACAGGTTTGCCCATGTGTAGTGAAAAAAATAGTAAACGAACTTTTAAAAGGAAAAATTGGAAAAAAGAGACATTCTCATCTTAGGTTTGTCCCAATAGGATTTGTAGAGAAGTAGGTAAATAGGTTTTATATTTTCTTTAATACCATAATATCCTTCAATTAAGCAAATTTCTTTTAATATTTCGTAATTGATTTAAAATTTTAGAGAAAAACAAAAAAAAAGTAAAAACAAAAAGTAAAAAAAAAAATCCAAAAAAGTGAAACATTCATGTCGTTTTTCCTAATTTGTTTTTAATGTTACTCTTCTTCTATTTTCCTGAGTGGAGAATCCTTATTTTTTCATTGGAAATCATCAATGTTTTCATCTCTAATATAGTTTTTGTCTTTTTCTTCTTCGTTCTCGGCCGTGTTCGAAAACGCGCCGGATTGCCCGCATAATCTGCCGGTTATTCACTGTTCGTGTGTTCACCGTGGCGAGATGGAGAAATCGGTGAGGTTAGGCGGTGGAGCGAGTTATTTCCGAGTCAATGGCGAAATCTGAAAAATCGGCGCATAAAAACGTTAATCCGTGTAGTTTTCGTCGAAAATTTTACTATATATATATATATTGATTCAAATCATTGAAATATACAGTTAACTGCGTTTTTATGCTATTGTAAGCATGAAAAATTAAAGAAATTGTGAAAAGTGGAGCAAGACGGCGGCTAAGGTTGCAGAGACTGATTAAGAAGACAAGGGTAAATTCGTAAATATCTATATAACGAAAAAGTGTAAAAGAAGGTGAAATCTCTACTCGAACGCGGATCCCACTCAATAAATCTTCACCTCCTAACCACTAGACTACACTAACAAACTTCTGGTGATCTTCGACACATCAGAAGCTGTGGTTGTTAAAATGAGCAACCAGAAGCTCATCTCTCCGGTTTTATATCTGAGTTCTGTTCCGTGATTGAGCGATTGAAGATATGATATAGTGAGAGATTTGAGCCAGCAGAACCACCTGAATCTGTTTTATAGTGAGCTTTCTTACGTCACATGTGCAGAGTGATATATTGTTTGTGTACTTATAAGAAACATAAGCTGTTTATTATTGTAGATTAATTGAAAACATTGACAGAACACAAAAAGAAGAAAGACAAGTTCATAAACCGCATAACTTTTCTTCTTGTTTTGCTTGATTACAGCTTCCGTTTGAATTCAGAAAATTTTCATGCAATGACACCTTCTTACTCAACGTATAAGCAAGTAGCTGTGGTCGGTTATAAAATAATAACATCAATTGTTGTATTTGATAAGTATGTGTACTTTATTCTCATGAATGGAAAAGTTTTGATGCTTGCACCGAATGCAACAGAAAAGTATTTAAATCTGTCACTAGAATCTACATGGCGAGTGAATGTTCCAAGATTTTCTTCTCTAATCAAGTGTATATAATGTAAATTATGGTAGACAGTCTCTTTGAATCCCCTAACCAGTTTTTTTACACATTTTAGTGTCCGGTGAGCTTTCCAATAGTCTATCTAATATGCAGTCTTTCATAAACCATGTTATTCATATCATCGAAGCTTGTGATGTCGTACACTGAAATTATTATGAAACATCCATTTATTCTTCTTGAATAACTATCGGCCACAAACAACTATAACCTCACCCATCAGATTTTTTTTAGATTAACCTAAAATAGCCATTTGAAAAAAATATAAAATCTTGGTTTCGAGAAGAAGTTTCACAGCTAAACCTAGGTTTTAGTAACTAGTTGCGGTTATTGGTCTAATTTTTGGTTCAGTTAGTAACTCGGATTTTGTTAATTCTAATTAGTTAACTGATTTTGATGCGAATAAGCCTGCCACAACATATAACTCATGGAAAGTTTGCCATAACTTATATTAAAGCCTGCTATCACATAAACGTTAGTTTCTTATATTAAGTTTGCAATGAAACATACTTATTCGGAAAGTTTGTTGTTTATGAACGAAAAAAACACAAGTCTGCCATCTCATGAACAGGAAAATCTGCGAAATTTTAAAAAGTCTACGAAATAAAACTACAAGCTAGTTTGAAAGTTTAAGACATATTACAAATCTGCCATCATACGGAAAAAAACCTGCCATCAAAATCTGCCAATTGAAAATAAATCTGCTAACGTATATAAATCTACCATTATGGGTGGTAGACTTGTTGATGAAAGTCTGTAACGATTTAAAAGTTGCCACAGTAAGTCTATTTAAAAAAATAAGTCTGTTAAATACTAATAAATCTGTCATCAAGTCAGATTTTTAATAGCAAACTTGTTAACAAAAGATATAAGGATATTTTGGGAATAAAAAACAATCTAATAATTAAAAAATTGTATGTTATTCTAGTAATAATAACATGATTTGATGTTATTTTAGTAATCTTCCCAACCAGAGAAAATACTAAAATGTTATAGAAAAGTTGGTTTATTACTAGAATGTTATAAATCTTTTTTTTATTACTAGAATGTTTTCTCACTCATAGTAAATTACATTAAGAGCCTTTGGTTAGTTTTTTTAAACTGAAATTATTTTTAATTTATTGGCTTCTGAACTTGTTAAGAGCTATCATAAGGATTCTGTGACTGAGAGATGTGTTGTTAAGATCGACATCTCGAAGGCGTTTGATTCGGT
>JABAYD010040364.1:0-12550 GCA_014822095.1 Diplotaxis tenuifolia | reverse complement strand
ATTAACCCATCTGACCCATGTAATTTAATGGGTTATGGGTTTATCCATGACCCATTAATAATCAAACCATTTGGGTTATATGTTGGGTTGACCCATTTGACCCATTTTGACACCCCTACATGCGACATCTTTATGGTCTGTGATTGTTCATTGATCTAGAAAAGTGTGACAGCCTTGTCAGCTAACCTTGCTAAGTTCTTGTCATGAGGAAGTTTTTTTTTGTGTGTAACTACTTGCATCTTCTTTGCAACTATCTTCCCCAACAACTTCCAGTTCAAAAATCAAATTTGGTATGCAGTTGCTCAGAAAGATTTTTATGTGCCAGAGGAAATGTTGTTGAGCAAAGGTGACTTGGTTTTGCAAGGACGAGAGAGCTCTTCTGTAATGAAAGTAATTATTTTCACGAGACCAAAGAATAAAGTATTTCATATACAATAGATAGGAACTCCGAGGTGATTAGAGATCAATAATGAACTTCTAATGGAGCACAAATCATTAAAAGACCAACAACAACTTCCTTCTCATTGGCTTGTTTATACTGTGACCCCCTTTCACTTTGATCTAAAGTCGAAGTTCCAACTTTTGTGTCAGTATGCATCCTCTGTCTACATAACAGATAAAAACGATTGAAATAAAGACTCATGAATCAAATATTAGAAAAATATGTTACTACAAGTTTTCTAAGAAACAAACCTGTGAGGAGGAAGATATTGGTGAACGAGGAACTGAATTGTGAGCACGTGACACAGTAACTGTTCTATCAGAGCCATGATCCTCTGCTGCAAAGTCTCTTAGCTTGCTCAGTGCAGGCAACAAAACAGTAGCAAGATCAGGTCTGTCCTTTTTCCGCAACTCGCAGCACTGCAAAGCCAATTGTGCTAGCACTAGCGTCTCTTTTTCAGGCCAGTCTGATATTTTTGGGTCAAGAACTTCTTTGAGTCTGTTTTTCTCAATCCCTTGCTCTACTCTATGACTTAGTCCCATTGCTGGCATGGCTGTGAGGATTTGAAGAAGCACCACACCGAACGAGTACAAGTCAGACTTCACTCCAAGCATCCCCGTTTGCTGGTACTCAGGGTCAATGTAACAAAATGTACCTGTTTCAACAAAGGTTAGGACTAGGCATGCCTATTTTTTTGGTTTTCTGTTAGAATTCGGTATATTTTTCTAAAAATAAAAATAATTTTAGTTAAATTCAGTTATTTTCGGTTAGTTTAGTTATTTCATTTATTTTCGATTATTTTTAATTTAAAAAATCTAAAATTGAAAATCGAATCATTTTTCATAACTCTAATGAACCAAACCGAATTCAAAACCGAAACCGAACCAAAAACCAAATTTATTTGTTCCGGTTCACACAGAAGACCTAGTAGTTAGGACATCAAAAGGAGATGAACACATTCTATTTGGTTGGTTTAAGGTAAAAATGAGAGTCTAACCAGCTGCAGCAGTCATGTGGTAATGAGTGAAGCTATCAGCAACAGCAGGAGGCACCAACCGAGCCAAACCAACGTCACTGATTTTACTATTTAAATGACTATCCAACAAAATATTCGCTGGCTTCAAATCTCGATGCACCAACGGCTCAGGTTTAGCCTGGTGAAGGAAAAGAAGTCCTGTAGCAATCTCAGCAGCGATTCTAAACCGTGCTCTCCAAGACAACGGTGGAGTATCGTCTTTACAGAATAAACGGTCTTCTAACGTTCCGTTTTCCATGTACTCATACACAAGGCATCCATACTCAGGACAAGCACCGAGGAGGATCACCATGTTAGGGTGTCTCATGGAACTTAAGACATCAACCTCTTGTTGGAACTGTTTCAGGCCTTGTGAGATGTCTGATTTCAAGATTTTGATGGCAACGGAAGTGTTTTCAAGAAGGGCTTTGTACACTGGTCCGTAACCTCCTTCACCAATCTTTAAAGCATCTGAAAAGCCATCTGTTGCGTCTTCTACGTCCTTAGTGCTGTATCGTCTGTAGGATACGTTGTTCTGGTCGTTGAACTTGGCTTGCATCTCCACAAGTCTTCTCTTCTGCTTCTCCATTTCTTCAAGACGTTTTGCCATTTCAGGACTCTGTGTTTTCTGCTTATCCATCTCAGACAGTTCCTTAAGCATCTCTCTTGCTACCTTTGCTTCTTCCAACTTAGCAGCTCTAGGTTCTGGAAGATGAGGGGCCTACAAACATTCATTCAGTGTATGGTATTAGTCACACATCTGCGGAAACATTGTAAGTTGTCTACATGTTAAGTAAGTTATCTTACAGTTTCTCTCCCCATGGTTGCATTAAAATGTTGCAGTTCCAGTCTCAATCTTCTCACCTCTAGTTCAAGATTTTGATTCTGAGCACAATAAACATCTCAGCACTTTACATTCTGTATACCTGGAAACATTAAATCTATTTTATTTCTAAAACGTTCTTTTACCTCATGTTCAGTGTTGTTTCCCCCAGATAAGCGGCCTTGGTCTCCATCAGTTGTATCATACTACAAATTTTGAAAGAAAATGTTTAAAACGGCATTGTTTGAAACGTGGTGAAGAAGATACTACTAACCATGGAGGTGGAAGATTGGGAGCTTCCTCCATAGTTGGATCGTCCTGTGGTGCTGTAGAAACTCGCATTTGATTCAACACTGTGACGGTTGGAAGACAGTTCATTGCTTAACTCTCCTGAAGAACGCATATTAAGAGCAGACTTGTAATGAGTTGTGGGTGTAGAAACGTCGCCGTTTAATGAAGGCCTGCAAGAATGGGAAGTACAAAATATTCACTCACCAGACAGAACAGGAGGTAAACTTGTTAACTAACTACCTTCCGGACTCAGTGGAGGAAGTGAAGCTTGTAGGGCCAGGATCAGACAACATAGAGAGTAATGGTTGTTTTGTAGGTGTCTGGGGATTTTGTTGAGGTGTGTGAGGCCTACTCGCTGATCTGCTTGTTAAGAGCTTCTCTTTAGAGACGACAAAGACAGAACATGTATCTGGAGTTGTTTTAAGTAGAGTCGTTGGCACATCTGTGCTCTTAAACTTCCTGATTTAAGACCATCCACAGAGAGTATTAGGATTCCGTGGAAGCCAAGTTAGGTTTTATAAGAGAGAATAGAGAAAATACTTGAGGAAGGTGTTTCTTGCAGAGGCTCCAATGACTAGATTTGCAATAGAGTTGTTGGTGATGTAGTCAATAATTGCACTTGCGATGTCTATATCGTGAAGAAGCACCTCCTTTGCTATAATCTGATTTTAAAAAAAAAACATATAATATGATCTCAAACATATATGTATAAATGAGAATGTGACTGAATCTCTTACCCCTTTTCGAGCACAGAATCCTCTGAAGGGAAGGAAGAACTGATGAGCCTCTTCTTGATTGTCACGTGGTGCTGCTGTGTCCTCTCCTGCACCAATTCCTGTTTAAAAAGACTTTTCATTAGATTGGTTAATAGATGATGATGATAGAGAAGATGATGAGGTCATTACTCAATTTGTTTTGAACATGGAGGAGGATACAGTTTGGTGAATCGACAACGATATGTTCAAGGGCCCACTTCAAAGCGTGTTGGCTGTTTTTATCTTTATCAATGGCTATGGCGGTAACGGCTTTGCTGTCTTTTCCTTTTACTCTTCTTGCAGCCATCCTTTGTTTTTAGACCTCAAGAGAAGGTAATGTCTGAAACGTGTGTCTCAAGAAAAGATATGAAGACTGCCACCTTAAAAGAGGTAATAGCTGAAACTTGTGTGTCAAGAAAACATGACTTGCATTCTCAGAAAGAGATAATGAAATGAGAAAGAGAATAAGAAGAGAGGAGGAGGAAACAGACTTGAACTGTTTTGTTTGTTGAATTTTTATTTTGAAGCTTTTAATGGTGTTTGCAGTTTACTAATTCTAGAATTTTCATAACAGCTTAACAGTTCAAATGAACAGAGAATAAAAAACAATTAGTTGAAGACTTATCGTATTTTTGGGAAAAAAATTTCTCATATCGTGTAAATCCTAAAAGTCTTATATATGTAGTTGACCACAAAAAAAAAAAAGTCTTACATACATGTAAAATTAATTATTTTTAGAAATTATTAGCAGAGTCTTGACCTTTAAAGAGGAAAGGACACGCGGCTTCTATAATCTATATTACCACTATTGAATAGATGAAAAATAAAACAAAGTTTATTTTAATTAATTTTATAACTGACTGGATTAACGTGTTAATATCAAAGTCGTTGTCACATAAACAATTTAATTAATTTTTGTTCTGTTTGTTAGAATTTTTTTTTTTTAGTTTAGGTAAACCCACCAGATCCAGGAGAACCCATGTTTCGTTTTGGAAAGATAAAGATAATAAAGGTCTCGACTTTTTATGTTCTGTTTCTGTGATTCTTGAAACCCATCTCTGTTTCACCTGATCCTCTGTTTTTGTTTTGGATAAAGTTTTGAGCTTTGTGTCCTCTGTTTTTTTTTCTTCCTAAAAAAGGTTGAACTTTGGGGGTTTCTAATTAGGGTTTGATTGTCTGGTCTTTCTGATTCGGTGAGATCAAAGAGCTGTAAAGGAGCTGAGGAGTGATCAAAATCCCACGACATACAGAGGTTACAGATTCGTCAGATCTGTAATCAAGAGGTACGCACTTCTTCTTGATTTGCTACTCTTTGGCTAAGTTAGTGCCAACAACGGTGCTTTGCTCGCTGTGGATAGCTGAATTGGAAGATGATCAGACCATAGCTTAGGAAAGAAGAAGACAATGAAGATTGTTTTGTTACATTTGTAGCATTTAACGTGTGGAAACACTCAGCTTAGGAACTCATGGAAGAGATTTCACCAGCAGTTGCACTAACTTTGAGTTTAGCCAACACTATGTGTGACTCAGGAATCTTTTCTACTTTAGATATCACCGAGCTGGAGAATGTTACTGATGCAGTTGACATGCTGTGTGATGAAAAATGTCAAAGTTATAGTAACGGAGAGGTTGTATATATGATGGAAGAAGATGTTTCAGAAGAACCAGAAGAGAAGATGTCTTCTGATTATGCTGTAACTGTCCAAGAATCAGAAGAAGATGAAGTATTAGTATCTGATACTACTACTATCATAAGCGAAGGCCTAATAGTTGTGAACTCTAGCTCTGAAATAACTTTACCAGACAAGGGGCGTGTTCTCGCTACAGCTATTATCCTAAACGAGACAACCATAGATCATGTTCCAACTGCAGAAGTCCTTATTACAAGTCTGAATCATGAGATGAATATAGAGGTGGCAGCTTCAGATGTAGTTATTAGGTTGCCTGAAAAGAATCATAACGTTACAAGAGGAAGCAGCAGGAGTGTCTATGAGCTAGATTGTATACCTCTTTGGGGCACTGTTTCAATTTGCGGTGAAAGATCAGAGATGGAAGATGCTGTTAGAGCTTTACCTCGTTTCCTGAAAATACCAATTAAGATGCTTATGGGAGATCATGAAGGGATGAGTCCTAGTCTCACACACCTCACTAGTCACTTCTTCGGTGTATATGATGGCCATGGAGGTGTTCAGGTATGCTTTTAATTTAAAAGAAATTGAGCAATAGATACTATGTAGTTATGTTTCGTTGCTTTGCAGGTTGTTATGTAAATATATGATGGCTTTGGTGGAAATGGGATTATTTGCAGGTTGCTGACTATTGTCATGACAGAATCCATTTTGCTTTGGCTGAAGAAATCGAATGGATTAAAGAGGAACTGTGTGAGAGGAACACTGGGGAAGGTAGACAGGTCCAATGGGAGAAAGTCTTTTTCGATTGTTTCCTAAAAGTTGATGATGAAGTTAAAGGGAAAATCAACAGACCTGTTGTTGGTTCTCCTGATGAGATGGTTCTTGAGGCTGTTTCCCCTGAAACCGTTGGATCAACTGCTGTTGTTGCTTTGGTGTGCTCATCACATATAATAGTCTCAAACTGTGGTGACTCAAGAGCGGTTTTGCTCCGTGGCAAAGAGTCTATGCCTCTATCAGTTGATCACAAAGTAAACAATCCTTTCATTTTAATATGATCTTGAGAACGTTTGTTAGTTCTTACCTTCTTTTTTTTGCAGCCAGATAGAGAAGATGAGTATGAAAGGATAGAGAGAGCTGGAGGGAAGGTTATACAATGGCAAGGTGCTCGTGTTTCTGGCGTTCTAGCCATGTCCAGATCCATTGGTAGGCCAACATTTGCAATTACTAACTGTTACTGTGTTTGCAAAGGCATTAGATCATTTGCTTTGCATTTTTGTTTCAGGTGATCAATATCTGGAGCCATATGTGATACCAGATCCTGAGGTGACGTTTATGCCACGAGCAAGAGAAGACGAGTGTCTTATATTGGCTAGTGATGGACTTTGGGACGTGATGAGTAACCAAGATGCTTGCGATGTTGCAAGGAGAAGGATCTTATGGTGGCACAAGAGGAATGGAGCATTGCCTTTAGCTGAGAGAGGTGTAGGGGAAGACCAGGCGTGCCAAGCCGCTGCTGATTATCTCTCAAAGCTCGCTCTTCAAAAGGGAAGCAGAGATAATATCTCTATCATTGTGGTTGACCTGAAAGCTCAAAGAAAGATTAAGACCAGATCTTGAAACAGTGTACACTATTATAATTTTTACTCTTTTTTTTTTAATTTCCACAAGTTTACGTAAAAATAAAAAGTGAAAAGCTGGGGATAGAAAGTAAAGACCTTGATGATGATGATGCATAGCTAAAAGTCCTTTTCTTTTTCTCATGGACTTGAATGTGTATGTTTTTTATGTATAAGAAGGATAGAAGAAATCTATGTATTTTCATTGTTATTTAGTTTTGGGTTCTTTATAAAATGTATATGGACATGTTGTGTGATATTGGAGGTGTGGCTCAAGGAAAATGTAATTGAATTTTGTCACATTAAGCTTAATACTTTTCTGTAATTCAGCTTCTTCTATGTATATATAATTTATATTGTATTGTCTTTTTCTATTACAGACCAAACTGCTAAGCTAATGCTATATAAGCTGATTTATAAAACATAAACAATGGGGATTATAAGAGCGAGGGTGGTACTTGTATACTACTGGGATAGTGTGGTGTGCTGTCTCAAACAAGGTTTTGAGCAAAGGTAAGGATCTTGAGCTGTTTCTGAGGTGGACGGACAGGACCAAACAGTCAGGCACGTACTTCTTAGTGTTCATGTCACATCGATCAACTATAGGCTACTGTCATTGTTATAGAAATGAAATATTTGAGAAAAAACCAGAGGAAGAATCAAAAGTGGACGTGCCGGAGTGGTTATCGGGCATGACTAGAAATCATGTGGGCTTTGCCCGCGCAGGTTCGAATCCTGCCGTTCACGTTGTTCTTCAACGGATATAAAACCCTTTTTATTTTACATGGTAAAAATACGTTCAGGTAAGTTGAAAAAAATAATACCGTCTAGGTCCGCGGAATTCGAGCTTATTTTAGCATCTTTATTTACTACAATAGTCATGTCTCTACATGCTCATTTCACGTTGTTCTTCAACGGATATAAAACTCTTTTTATTTTACATGGTAAAAATACGTTCAGGTAAGTTGAAAAAAATAATATCGTTTAGGTCCGTTCAGGTAAGTTGAAAAAAATAATACCGTCTAGGTCCGCGGAATTCGAGCTTATTTTAGCATCTTTATTTACTACAACAGTCATGTCTCTACATGCTCATTTTATGTTTTTCCTCGTTTATTAATCGCGTATTTTTCTTTTAAAGGTATTTTCAACCCAACTCTATTTTTCCTCTATAATTTACACAAAAATAGAGTAACTCTATTATAGAGTAAATTTTGCTCCAACGGTTTACTTTATAATAGAGTTACTCTATTTTTGTAGAGAAAAATAGAGTAAACTCACTTTTTCACTTTATATTTGGAGTAAAAAATGAGTTTACTTTATTTTTCTTTACAAAAATAGAGTAACTTTATTATAGAGTAAATTATTGGAGCAAAACTTACTACTCTATAATAGAATTATTTCATTTTTAGGAAAATTATAGAGGAGAAAATATAGTTGAGTTGGAAATGGTCTAAGAGGTGATCAATGCTGCTCGTTTAACAATGGGAGAGTTAGTATGTCTCAAATCCTCTCTAGACTTTTCCGACAAGTTTGCTTACTAAGAGACACCCTTGGTTTTGTTCTTTTTTTTGCTGGTTCGATTTGGGATGAACAGACAAGCACATCAGTGATCAGACAAGCTTTTGGCTTCTTGGTTAAAACCGATCAAGTTGCAACTGTTATGTGTGGATAATTAACTGTAAATTTGTAATGAACTGATGAAAGTTTAATTAAGAGAAGGATAACACTAAAAGTATTTTTGTTACAAATATAACACTTAAGAATAAAAATAACCAAAATAACATTTAAATGTTTTATACATTATTCATTTTTAACTAATCTTAGACCTTCTACTCTATTAAAACAGAGTTCGTATTTTATCTACTGATACAAGTTGTCATTTAAATTTGGACTCTTTCTAGAATGTTACAAATAATATATGACATATAGTTGAATTAACCGTATTACTTAAATTAAATCAACAAGATTAATATGCATAATTAGATATCATCAAAAATATGAACTATGAAAATTTACTAATTATATGAAACTAATATATTACATATTTTAATAGTTTCTTTGTTTTTTTTTTATTAAATAATTTACTGATTAATTTTTTAAAAAAATTAACTGTAAAGCAAAACAAAAAAAACAAATCTAAAAACTAAAAACCAAAACCAAAACCAATAGCTAAAAACGTGGATTATATTTTTGTTTTTTATTTACAAAACAAACTATTGCAAATTTTTTTAAAAACATTTTGTTATCTTTTACATTTTAAATTATATTTTCGATTATTTGTGATTTATTTATTGGTAATACTAGTTCAAACTAACTCAACAGATTTAAAAACTAAAAACCATAGTCAATAGCTGAAAATCAAAAATAGAAACTTAAAAAAAAATCTAAAACCAAATATAAAAATAAAATAAAAACTAAAAATTAATGCAAAAAAACCATCACCACAAATTTCGGATTATTGATTTTTATGCCAAAACATACTTTAAATAAACATAAAAATCAATTATATAATTATTAATTATCAGAATATACTGTTTGTTTTATTTTTATTAAATAATTTACTGATTAATCAAAAAAAAATATAAAGCAAAACCAAAAAACCAAAAAAACTAAAAACCAAAACCAAAAGCTAAAAATGCGGGTTATATTTTTGTTTTTTATTTAAAAATAAACTATTGCAAATTGTTTAAAAATATTTTGTCATATTTTCAATTTTAAATTAGATGTTCGATTATTTAGAATTTATTTGTTGGTATTATTAGTTTAAACTAACTCAACAGATCTAAAAACTAAAATCTATAAACTGAAACTAAAAATTAATGCAAAATAACCATCAGCACAAATTTCGGATTATTGATTTTATACCAAAAAATATTTTAAATAAAAATGAAAATCAATTCTATAAATTTTAATTATAAAAAATCACCGCGCTTGAAAAGCACGGGTCAAAATCTAGTTTTGTTTAGAGTTGAGGAGTGATGGTTTGGATAAATGATTTTCTAATTTTAAAAAAAAAATTAGAAAAATTTAAAATTTTAAAAAAAAAATTTCAAAATTTAAAATTTTCAAAATAAAAAATGCTATTTTGGTATTTTTTTTTTGAGATCTATTTTGGTGACATAAACTTAATGCTATTTTAGAATTTTGCGCTTTAGTTAATACAGATACAATACTTAAATCTTCCGCATTGCAGTAGAGATTGGATCTCGTGACTGCTGGCGAGTGTTTAATTTGTGAGTATATGACCAAACTAAAATAAGGCACCAAAATGTGATAAAATTGTCTTAAGCATAAAGCATGTGTACACATGCGTACGTTTTGATTGAATTTTGTACGACTTTCATCTATGGAGAAACACAAAATCTTATGCAGGATCCTTGACTTTTTTTTCCTTCTTTGAGAGCTTAGAGATGTAGGTAGGTCGAACATTTGGGATTTTAAAAGTCGTTGTGATCTGTTTCATTTTGTCTAGATAAGCTTTTTTATAGTTTTGTATTTCTCACAGTATTATTTAGATATTGGAATACATTTATATATTTAATTGGATATTCAATTTTACTCTTAATTCTTTTTAAAATAAGATCTAATGTAAAATAACAATACTTTGTTATAAAATAAAATTGTTTTTTTTGAAATAAAAGAAATAGATGATTAATTTAGTAAATAAAATATGGTAAAATGATAGAAATAAAAAATAGAAGTACAGTTATATACGTACACACACATATATATATTTGGTTGGATATTGCTTATTTTTTTAGATATTTGCTTTTAATTTTTAAGTTTGTGTAATCTATTGTTTTAATTAGATATATATATATTATTAAAATTGAAGTAACTTTTGAAGTTGTTTGGACACAAAGATAACACATTAATGAGAATTGTTTGGTAACATGGATTGCAGATTAAATATTTTCTTTTATTTATACTATTAGCCATTGTATTTACAATAAATTAAGTATTTCCTTATTATATGTCATTTTAAATAATTTCTTTTTAGTTAAAAAATTCGACGGTGCGATCCGGGGCTAAGGAGGGGAAAAAGAGTAAAGTGGCTTCGGGGTTTGATGGAGGGAAGGTTGAGTGGATGGAGGAGTGTAAATCGGGGAAAGATGAATCCTTTGGATTGATGAGAATCGGATCTTCTGGATTGATGGGAGGGATGTATGGGCGATGGAATTTAGGAAACAATATCGGTGGTGTATCCAGCTTGTATCAAGGCGAAAACAGCATTGATAGCGATGGATACAAGATATCGCAATCAATATCGATTTTGGTCAGCCTCGAGACCAAATCTAGATATCGAGAAGGTATTACCCTTTTATTCCTTAATATAAATCTTTTCGTAATCATACTAGGATGCGAAAGAAGGAAACATGGATATCAATGGGATCATTATGGTGAATATTGGGATCTTTTAAATCTCATTTTGAGTTATTGGAATGTGATTATGGGAATCTATCAAGAGGATTTGAGCGTTAATAGGATAGATTTCGTTGGGCAACAGAGGGTTTTAGGGTTGTACTATAAAACTATTGGGAAAGATTCGTGCTTTAGTATCAAGACATCTTTGAGTCTAATTTCCTTTTCTCGAGCTAAAGCTTGTTTCTTCATTGGTTTCACCATGATGAAGAGCCAGCTTATAGGGAGTTCTGGAGATTCGAGTAATGCCGAAGGGGCGAGGAAGAGGTTGAGAATCACGGTTCCACATTTTGACAATTCGACTATCATTAAAGCCTATGCAAGAACGGTGGTAGGAAGGTGCATGAACCCTGTGGAACAGGAGATGGCAGCTCTACTCACCAAACTTCCAAAGATTTGGAACTTGGAAGATAAAGTTGTGGGGACAGACTTAGGGTTTGGGAAATTTCAGTTTGACTTTGAGTCGGAGGAGGATATAGAGGCGGTGTTGAGTCTACAGCCATACCACTTCGACTATTGGATGGTGGCTTTGGGTCGGTGTCAACCAAACAAACCCCAGCAGTATCCTTCGGAGATCACTTTCTGGGTCAGAGTGATTGGTGTTCCTATGGATTTCAGGAATGTGCCCATTTATGAAAGCATAAGCAACGCGATTGGGAGGACGCTCAAGGTAGATTTGGAGCACAAAAGGATACAAGTTGTGATAGATACGGCTCATGAACAATGTTTTGAGACCACTTTGGATTTTAAGGGAGGAGAGTATTATGACTACGTTGAAGCCCCGGTTTCTCTGAGGTATGAAAGGCTATTCGGATATTGCCTCCATTGCTTCAGCCTTTGTCACAAGAAAGAGGCATGTCCAAAGCTAAAGAAGGCTTCCATGAAGAATAATGAGACCCAAGAAGGTAGAGACGGTTTTAATGGAAGACACGAGGATGGGGAATATAAGAAGAGGGCTAGAAGCTACAAATGGGTGGTGGTTAATGGGAATGGAAACAGTATACAGCAGAATAAATCCAAAGATGGCAGAGATTACCATGGGAAAGGCAAAGGGAAAGCAGTGGAGGTGCAGGAAGCTAGAGGGAGAAAGACAACAGAGAAAGGATCAAGATATCACAGCTCCTCTCGTTCACATCATGGAGAGGGAGAAGGTTCAAGGTACAGAAAAATCACTAGAGAGGATTCACGAGCAGTGATCAAAGACAACCGGCCTCATAAGGTTACGGAGGCCTTACACATACCAGAGGGACAAAGTTTTGAGCAGGGAGAAGGGCCAGAGGAGGGGGAGGTTCAGAGGGTTCCGGAGAGCAGCCAACCTTCGTTAGAGTTTCAGGAAGCTTTGAGGAACACACAAGCTCCAGGAACACAAGCCGTGATCGATCCAACAGAAGAAGTAAAAGGCTTGACTCTAGTATCGGAGTTGAAAGAGGCCAAGGATGATCATGCTAAAGAGGATATGGATATGGAGGAGATCCGAGCATGTCTTCTGGAGAAGGGAATAGACATGGACTCTGAAGAATTCTTGAAGGGAGGCTTAGAGGATAACATTGAAGAG
>JABAYD010040343.1:0-12159 GCA_014822095.1 Diplotaxis tenuifolia | reverse complement strand
CGTCTGGCCCTAAGGGGCATCTGGCTCGCAAGAGCGCCTGGCCCCAAGCGAGGGCATCTGGCTCTGAAGAGCATTTGAGTCCGACGGGACATTTGACATCTGCGGAATATCTTAGGCAAAGAGAGAGTCTGGTACATCTGTTCTGAGCACGAAGAAGTGCATTCTGGTACATCTGATTATGGAAGATTCAAGTTAAGGTGGAGATTTGTTGAAATATGCCTTGAATCTGTGAGCTGACAAATCGATCGATACAGGAGTCATGTATCGGTCGATCTAACCCGACACATATCGGTCGATGCAAGAGCTAATGTATCGGTTGATATGTGTCAAATCCGAGAAATATGGAAAGTTTCATTAAAGGCTTTCTTATATATATCTTTAGGGTTTTACCCTAGCCTGTAGCACGAAATTGTACTCTGAAAACTCGCCTCCATCAATAAAGTATTCTCTTTGCTCCGTATACGTAGCCGTTAAGGGCGAACCACGTTAAATCTCTGTGTCTTTTTTTTTCCGTTTATCTATCTGTTAATCTGTTTATTCTCACATTCGTCACAACAAGAGTATTAATTTCTAATTCAGCCATGTATTAAACTAGAAATTACTTAAAATATCCACATATAGATATTTCATAACACTTATGTTCAAGCATTTATCTTATTCACAAAAATGGCCACTTAAATAAGCTAATTGATTGATAACTCTATCACATTTATACTTTTATACTTTAGTATATGTGACTCCACTAAATGATTTTACACATAATTTATAGCTTGTAAACTCTTTGGTTTTATGCTTTTTAATTTAAGAATGTCTTTTTTCAAAAAGAAAATTATAAAGTAAAAGAATCTAAAAATACATCACTAAGCAATCGCACTCGTTGCCACAGAATAACGACGAAGCTCATACCATGATGGAACTTAGGAGAATCATCAAGAACCATATGATCGTCTCCGAGTACAACACAAGCACAAACTAAAAGATATAGAAGACAATCCATTCCAACTGTGATAATATCAAGCGAGGAATTAAGGCTTCTGGGGAAGACTAGAAAGGTTATCTACCAGTAGAAGGAATCCATGATTAGCAATTACTTTTAATGAGATAATAAGCAATGACGAAAAAAAAAATTGAAGGTGAAAATATGAAAGTAGGGTTGATGACTTCCTGTGAATTATTGAAACATGTGATTTTGGTAACCTCTAATCCTTAACCATTGGTGATAGGTTCTCTTGGACCGGAAACATTACTCACATAATATGATAAGTTGTCTCAATGAAGTTATGGCCAGTTCTGAATAGATGACCTTATATATATATATCGGTCTAAACTCCGAAAAATATGACAGTAGTTGAATGTATATTAAGAATAGAAAGGACCATTTAGATATGTCAATAGATTTTTTCAGAAAAGAAGGAATTCAAGATGCAGTTTTATAGAGATGAAGTGAATCTGATTCAGATTATATGCCCTTAATTAAATGCAAGGTTCAATGCCTAGAAAGTCGTAATTTTTTTTTTTTTGACAACAACAAACAGACTCGTAATGACCCTGCGAACCAAACTGGGAACTCTGTATCCATGTGAACAACGAAAGACGGTTGACATCTGACACGTCGTGCTAGGTCATTCGCTTGTGTATTCAATGTTCTTGGTACATAGATAATCTTCGAGCTGATGAAACTCTCCTGTAGCTTCGTGATATCTTGGATATAATTTGCAAAAGCTAGCAATTCCTCTGGTTCCGAAACCATCTTCACCAATTGAGAACAATCCGTTGCAAATGTAACCTGATATTGCCTTAAGTTCCTCATACTCTCCATAGCCCAGATAAGCGCTTCCACCTCCGAGTGGAGAGAGGATAGACTGGCCCTCACATTCCGTGCTCCCATTAGTCCAGCATATCCCTCGAGGGTACTATACCATCCTTGACCATCAAACTTATCATTTTTCTTCCAAGATCCATCCACAAAACACCATCTTCCTGGTATTACAGGTAAAATCATTGGCGCCCCTGTTTGTGTCTCCGAATGTGTCCTATTCTCTTGAGCCTCCTTCCAAAGAATGGACTCTGTCTCTGCCAGTGTGAGAGTGTCCTTCGGATCTATATCCAGATTACTAAAAATTTTACTATTTCTCGCTTTCCAAATGTACCACAATATCCATGCAAACTGATGATCCTCCATGCTCGGTTTCACTCTCCAAAACAGATGATCCATGTTCGTAAATAGCGATTCCGTTGGGAATAAAAGCTGGTTTAAGGGAATCGACGAGAGCGCCCAAACTTTTCTCGATGGGGGGCATTCAAAAAACACGTGATTCACCGTTTCTTCAGTAGCTCCACATCTATCACATCCTAAATCACCATTGATCCCTCGGGCCTGCAGATTCTTCCTCACTGCAATGCACCCGATAATAATTGCCATAGAAAATGCTTCATCTTGGGAGGACACTTTATTTTCCAACAGTTTGCTTTTAGAGCATCCACTGTGGGTCCTTCTAAACCAGGAACTCTTACAATATCCGGATACACCCTTTCCACCTGATAACCTGATTTAACCGTGTACCTCCCATTTTTTGTAAAATGCCAGCCGTCTCTATCTTCCAAAAGAGTCTTACTAAGCGGTATACTCTCGATAATCTTCGCATCTTGGGGGTCCACCAGAGCCCTAATCACCGTCGTATTCCAACTTCTCGTTGTTGCATTAATGAGAGAATCCACCTTAAGTTCCGGAAATAAGTTATGTTGATTTTTGTTTGTTGGTCTCGGGCGAGTGGTTGGGAGCTAGGGATCATTCCATACAGAGATGGATGCTCCTGTTTCCACCCTTTTAATAAGTCCTTTGTTAACCAGAGATCTAGCTGATATCATACTTCTCCATCCATAGGAAGGAGAGTATGATCTATCGGCTCCAACGGTGACGCGTTCCGGAGGTACCGACCTTTGAATACACGAGAAAACAAGGTGTTTGGTTTCTCAATAAGCCGCCATAATTGTTTTCCCAACATGGTTGTATTAAAGTCCTCTATATCTTTAAATCCCAACCCTCCATCCTCCTTTTCCATACATACCTTATCCAAAGATTTCCAATGCATTCCCCTTGTACTTCCTTTAGGGATCCACCAGAATTGTGCTACCGCACTCGTGAGTTTCTTTGTAGTTGCCTTAGGAAGCCTATAGCTGGACATCAAATGATTCGGTAAAGCCGTGACTACTAATTTGATAATCACCTCTTTACCTCCCTCTGTAAAAAACCTAAATGTCCATCCATTAACTCTTTTGTTTAACCTTTCCTGCACGAATCCAAATACCTGTATCTTTGATCCCCCCAGACTTTCTGGTAAGCCTAAATATGATCCCATCCCACCAATATTCTGGATCCCTAAGATATCCCTCAACTCCTGTCTCTTTTCTTCCCCCACCTTATGTCTGAACTGAATAGAAGATTTCTCAAAATTAATAAGTTGACCTGAGACCACTTCATACTGTTTAAGTATTGTGAGAATGGTTTGACATTCTTCCGGCAGCGCCTTGCAAAAGAAAAGACTATCATCCGCAAACAATAAATGAGAGATCGCCGGACATGCCCTGGCCACCTTCATTCCTGTCAATTTCTTCTGTCTCTCATCTCTTTTGATGTTTGAAATCAAAGCTTCCGTGCACATAATAAATAAGTAAGGAGATAGGGGATCCCCTTGTCTTAAACCCCTTTGTGGAATAATAGAGCCCTTAGGTTGTCCATTTATCAACACCTGGTACTGAACCGACGAAACACATTGCATCATTAACCTAATCCAGTGGGGGTCAAAACCCATCTTACCAAGTAACGCTCGAATAAACTCCCACTCCACTCTATCATATGCCTTGCTCATGTCCGTTTTAATAGCCATAAATTTTCCTTGACATGATTTGTTAGCTCGCAAACCATGAAACATATCCTGAGCTATTAAAATATTGTCCGAAATTAATCTTCCAGGAACAAAAGCCGATTGAGTTTCCGATATTAGCCGGGGCAAACAGCTTTTGAGTCGTTGACATAAGAGTTTTGAGATAATCTTATATCCCACATTACATAGACTTATCGGCCTAAATTCCGTCATTCTCGTGGGCCTTTCCGTTTTAGGAATCATACATATATGAGTCTCATTAAGCCGGGCATCCAACTGTCCTGTTGCCAAGAAACCATTAACCAGCTCCACCAATTCCTTTTTAATAATATGCCAAGAGTGCTGGTAGAAGAGAGCCGTCATCCCATCAGGCCCAGGGGCTTTCTCTGGATGCATCATAAATAGAGTGTCCCTAACCTCTTCCTCCGTTGCCCTTCTCAACAATATGTTATTCATTTGAGGTGTGATATCTGACGGAATCTCCTCAAGAAAAGACTCAAACTCCGTTGGGGAAGTCGTGGTAAAGAGATTCTCAAAGTAATCCACAGCTACCCCTTCCACTCCAGTTTCCTCCCTTATCCAATTCCCTGTGCCATCATATAACCCCACAATTCTATTCCGCACTCGCCTTTGCTTTGTTAAGGCATGATAGAATTTGGTGTTTAGATCTCCAGATGAGTACCACATATTTCGACTCTTCTGATACCAATAGTCTTCCTCATCCTTATACGCCTCTTGAAGTTTCCTAGACACATCCAAAATATCCTCCTGCGTCCTATTATTGTCCATTTGTACCTCTTCCAATGCATGCTGCAAGTCCTGAATTTTCTCCTTGCCATATGGAGGATTATTCTTCCTTCACCGAGCTATCTCATGCCTACAATTTTTGATTCTTGACACTAAATCCCCTGATTGTCCATTCCTAGCATCTGTCCAACCAGCAATTATGGATTCCATCAGTCCATCTTTACCAATCCAGCGTTTGTCAAACCTAAATTGCCCTCTCCTTTTATAAACTTTGTCTTCCATATATGCCACCACTGGGCGATGGTCAGACCCCACCATACCCAGATATTCCGTATAGGAACAAGGGAAGGTTTTATGCCATTCTTCATTAGCCAAAGCTCAATCTAGCCGACATCTCACAATCGCTGCTCCTTTCCCTTTCCTTCTTCGTCCTTGCCAAGACATTTTATTTCCTCTAGCCAGGAATTCCAATAAACCACTATTACGAATCATATTATTAAAAGGAACAAAGGAAGCTAGATCTCTTACTGCTCCCTTCCTTCTCATGGTTTCCCGTAATCTCATTCAAATCTCCTATAATAAACCAAGGTTCCGATCTAGCTAGCCCGTATCGAGTTAAACGCTCCCAAACTTGATCCCTCAATTTATGAACCGGATCTCCATACACAAACTTCAGAAATACTGATCTCCCCAGCGCAACCGCTGCTACATCAATCATCCTATTGTTCGAGAATAGGATATCAACCCGAAACTCATTGTTATAAAAAAGAGCTAATCCTCCACTCCGACCAATTGGATCAACCGTAACCAGTCTGTCATACCTAAAGTGAGCTTGAAAATCTTGGACAAATTCAAACTCTTGTTTCATTTCCGATAAAAATAAAAAATCTGGCTTATGTTTGTGCCAAATCTCTCTAAGGTAACTAATTGTCCATTTGCTTCCCATCCCTCGACAATTCCAACTAAGAACTTTCATTAAAAAACTCCCTTATTATGCTCCCGCGAGCTCGCATGATGGCTATTTAATGAGATCCCAATCATGATTTTCCTTCCTCCTATATCATGTATCATTCTCTTTATTCTATGCATTCCTTTTAACAGCCTTACATGCTCTAAAGTTAAACCCTTGCTCATAATATTCTCTTTTGGACCTTGGGGCCTAACCGGCCCTCTCAGATTTAGCTTGCCATGCTTTTCGATGCCCACAGTCCTCATCATCAAAAGATTAAACCATTCACACCCCCTTTACGTCTATAAACACCATTGCCAATCCATCCCGCCACCGTATTATAACCTTAGTCATGTGCCTTAGTTTTATACCACCGGGAAATAGATGCTCGAAGTTACAGCTCTTTGTACCAAATATAGAATACCCAATGTACTCTTGAGAAAAAATCCTTCTTGATCCTCCTAATTGCATCGATGAATAAGACTGATTCTGTGAGATTCCCTCCATGTGTCTTGGCATTCTTTGGTGACTGGTTTAAAGAGACCAGCCACTTATACCGGTTAAATATCATACCTCCCTGCCCTTCCAGAAAGATCTCTCCAGCCGTCCCCCCATGCTTTCGTGTCCATCGAATCCCAGTCAACCACTCCCCACACATTATTATCCAATCCTGCTGCTCTGTGTATTTATGGTTTGAGGAGACCAAATACGTATCTTGTACCCATACAGACATCTCCTGAACACCACTAGCTAACCGTATGTACTCAAATATAACCAAAGATTGATCAACCAACCACCTGCAACATCCAGCACAATCCCGGAAGACCAAAACATAAATTTTATTCCATAACCAGATCACATACAATGATCTTAGATAGCCAAGTAATAATACCAAACTCTGGACACACCCAGATACCAAATAAAACCCAAACCAAACAAAGCAAATACACTCAAGTTTTATTAAAAATTCAAAAACAAAACCGATAAAACCCTGCAGCACCACGAGCTCGCACCACTCCACTAATGCTTGAATCATCATAAATTATATTCTACGGGTTTGAGGAGGCTACTTTTGGGTTTGAAGCACCCTTGTCCTCCTTGTTCTTGGCTCCCTCTCCCTGACGAGAAGCTGCCTTGTTGTTATTACGCTTACGAGTCCCAGCCATCGCCTGTACCATCCTAACTTTAGATGAAGCCCCTGCCATTGGAACAAACTTGAATAAGCTCTTCTTCACTCCCTTCTTTTTATCACCCTCCTCCATGGACGTTTCCTTCTCCTCCCTAACTCCAGTCGGAGGAGCATCCGACACCATATCACTCCCTCCATTTGCCTCCTTGATACCACCACCCTCCTCATCAGTGAGGTCCTGAAACTCATCCTCCTCACCAGCAACAATATCATTCTCAAGTAAACTAACACCATTCTCATCAATCTCCATTCCCTCTTCCCTATTTTCTACCAACTCATTATCCTCTAACACTGAGTTAATCACATCTAAACCATCCTCCTCCACTTCAGGCTGTATTCTTACCTTCTTAACTTTTGCCAAAATGATTGCTGGATCAACCGGTTCCTCTGTCTCCTTTGAACTGCTCTCGATTCTTTGCTTCTCCTTGTGTTTCTGTTGATAATCCACTCTCCCCTCCATCTGCACCTCCCTTCTTGTAACTCTGTAAGCCCTATTCCTCTCTTCGTAAACAAAGTCCCTTGATTTTTCCGTACGTGAGCTCCTGTGCACACTCCTATCCGACTGACTGCAGTAAGATCCTTTCTCATAAGTTCTCAGCCACTGTGGATCCTTCTCCTCATACAGCTTCCCCTTTCATTTACCCACGTATCCCTCATGCTCTCGCCCTTTACCCGTTCTTCCACCATCTCCATTAATCACCACCCCCTTGTAGCTACGGGCTCCCTCATCTTGTCTACCACTTGATCTCTCCCTACCCTCCTTTTTCTTCGGTGAGCACTTCCTGTAAAGTGGACAGTGATCACTGTCGTGAGCCAAACTCGAACACACATCACAGAAACCAAAAAGTCTCTCGTATTTGAAAGTTATCAGTGCCTCTCCCCCTTCATGAAACTCCCCTCCAGCAAATTCAACCGTCGTTTCGAAACAGAGCTCCCTGCTTCCATCGATTATTACCTTGACCTTCCCATAGTCCAAATCTACTTCTTCAGCTTCGCCTAGAGCTTCCCTAATGCTCTGGAATGTTGGGGCATCCCAGAACTCCAGCGGTACTCCCATCAGCTTGATCTAAAAAGGAATAGCAGAGGGGAAGGACGACGGCATCCGTGGCTGTCAGCGAGCTAACGCCACCATCCAGTAGTCGAAATGGTAGGGCTGGGCTTGAAGAACAGCAACGATATCTTCTTCCTCCACAAAGTCGAACTGAAATCTTCCTAGCCCAAGATCAGTTCCCGCCACTCTCTCCTCTATCTTCCAGATCTTAGGTAACATGACCAGTAGCGCCTTGACGTCCTGCTCAGCCGGATTCATGCATCTCCCGATCAGTGTCTTGTCATACTGTTTAATGAGATCAGTATTGTCGTAATGTGGCACAGAGACCTTCAATCTCTTTCTTGTACCCTCCCCCCCCCATCACTCCTCCTGAGTTACCAATCAGCCTGCTTTGAGACATCTCTAGCAACCGGCAAGGCACAGACTTTAAACAGGGAGTTAAGCTTTTGTAAGAAGAAACAGTGTGTAATATGTTTGCAATCCCTCGGAGCCTCCTACTTATATACTCGTAGAGAAAACCTTCCTCCCCACGCCTCAGCAGGATCTCCATTAACACCCGTATCATCCAATTGATTCCTTGTATCCACACGAAAAGAAATAACCAATATCCTCCAAATAAATTCTTCCTCGCAACCACCTTGAATCGAATCCTTACTTTCCTTTCACAAACCTCTGAAGATCCCTCATAGTCTTTCTCAATCTCCTCCACAATCGATAACCAATATAGGTCATAACTCACCCCTAAGGATTTCGATGATTGTGAATCGCGAAGATCTATTTTCCTTAAACCTCTCGAAAGGCTCTTCCATAGAGATCTCGCAAGTCCGACTCTTCCCAAAAAACCCCCACTCCAGATCTTTTCTTCCCCAATCTCGATCCCTTCTTTCCAATTGTAATCTAAAACCACCTTCCAAATCCCTTGTAGATCCTCCGAGAACCCAGTAACCCTTGAAGACCCCGGATCCCACCACCAAATCATTTCTCGAACCTTAGAAGAAAGTCGCCGCCGTTGTCGCCATGCTCCCTTCTCTAAATTGAAAGAAAAAATCAAACGAGTTTAAACTAGTGCGTGGTTGGGAATCAATATTAATGTGTAAATAAACGAGAGTAGTCTTGAAATGATGTCAAAGGCAATTTTTAAAAATGAATAATCAGAAAACTACATCAAAACGATTTAGACTCAAGTTTAATCTAAATCATACTCTCCCATGGAAACTATTCTACTTCAGAAAATCAACAGGATCCTGACATACCTTCAACAAAAATAAGTGCAATTTTGACAACTAAAAACCAAGAACAATTGGTTCAAACACTACAAGAAATAGTTTAAATTTTGACCACTTTATCCGACATGATTCGGTCAGAAACATGTATTTTTGTCCACTTTTTGACCATTTATAGTCATCAAAAAAGCTCCGTCAGAAATACGTTTTGATCAGAAAGTGGTCACTAACTTGTAACCATATATATCGTCAGGAATGTCGTCAAAAATGTCATCAGAAACTGGTCAATAATTTCTAACCATTGCTTGAAAAATTTATGACCACTTATTCTGATGAAATTCTAACCACTTATTAATAAATTTATCTAATTAATTAGTTAAATTTGTTAATCAATGAAATTGTATTTAAAATATAAATAACTAACCAAATACACTTTAGAGTTGAAACTTAAATAATTAACATTGAAATAGTCTTAGTATGACTAAATAAAGTTAGAAATAAATAAAGTTAGAATTGCTCATTACTAATTTTCTAACCACAAAACACAAGCAAAATAACTATTACAGAAGTATTTTTCAGTGGCGTCTGCATCTACAAAAAATTAATTCTGAAAATTTGCTCATCTGATACAGCTATCTTCTCGTTGTATTCTTCTTGGTCCGAAGAAGATATGAAACTAGCTGAAGAAAGTAGTGGTCTTGGGTCTCGCATTGTTGCAAATCCAACACAGTGACCTTTCGCATGGATTTCCTATAAAATAAGAAACATATAATGGAGAACAAAATAATAATTAACAATGAAAGATAATTTACCATGAAAACTAGAGAGTGTGATCCCTTTGCTGGATAAGAAATAGTTCAGTAGCCATCATCTGCGAATCTGTCTTGATAGAGAGATGCGCCGCTGAAGGTGAGAGAAAGAAGAGAAATAGATTAGGTTAATGCCTTAATGGTATCAGAATTTATTAAACAAGTCCACTACACGACATCGTTTGATAGTTCTAGGCGAAAGCAGTTGATATTTTTGACCATTTTTTACCACTACACAAACTGGAAAAAAATGGCTAAATATTTTAGAAAATTTTGACCACTTTCCGTTCCATTTCTGACTATTTTATGACGATAATGAAGTGGTCAAGACTTGGTCACATATTACTGACCAGTTTTGTAACCTGTTCGGTTCGTCAGCAATTTCTGACCACCTTTTATCCATTTTTTTAAATCGTTATGAAATGGTCAATTTGTGGTTAGAAATATTTTTGACTAATTTATGTTGTCAGAATTTTGGTCAGAATATGTTATGTTTCCTTGTAGTGAAAGTTGGTAATGACGCTACCAACGGTAACAAACAACGTCTAGCATGGAATAGAATCACTGTAATAAAAGATTTCTACGGTTATTACTGTCGTTGTGTTTTTATGATCCAAGAAGAAAATGTAACTCCAATAGTTTCTAGTTAGTCGGGAAAAATCATGCAACGGTGTACAAAGATCTTTAGACACCAGTTTGAAATGTAGACAAGATTGTGTGAATGTGTCATAATTCATAAATGCAAAGACAAATGTTTGACTTTGAATGCAATTTCAAAAACTCACGGACTTCGCTATTTCTTCTGATGTTCTCGACCCCATAAAACACTTTTTCACCCTTCTCTATCCACATATAAAATCAAAAATTGATGATTAATAAGATTTCCTTCATCCCAACTAAAAAAAATCTCCAAAGTGCCAGCCATTTTGCCTCTGTCCTCTCCTACTTACTCTCTTCTCTTTTGGTTCCAGCCATTGATCACGAACCCATTTATGAAACAAAGCACTAAACGCATGTATATCTCCCACCAGTTATATATATTGCTCACATATCATCATTATACCACTCTCTCAAGAAGCAAAATGTTTAACACAAAATTTCATAGTGTCCTTATCACTTTAAACCTTGTATTCTTATATGCTGGAGGGCGTTTAATACCACCGGGTAGTGTTACAGTCAAATTGAATCCGAAGAATCAGATTTTCCGTGGGACAGAAGTAAAGAGTTGTATGCCTAAGGGATTCCGACCGAGATCCGGTCCGAGCCGGTTTGTAAATTATCAGCCTCTTGTTTCTGTCAAGTGTTTCTCGTCCAAAGTTACTTCCCGGTCCAAGAATTCACCTTAAGTAATAACATTGTCTATTGACAATTTAATTCATTATGCAACTAAAGATGATGTGTTGATTCCTTTTTTTGCTGACAAAATGAATGATGTTTTGATTCACTTGGTGTCGATATTTTTGAAAGCGTCGTATTGCAAGTGTATGTGTTCAGTGTTTTCTTTTAAAAAATTAGTTCATGGAATCAATACGTTGTTAATTTGTTAACTCAAGTTCTTGGACAAAATTTTATTTCTTTACAATGCATGTGGTGGTGGTGCCGAATAATCCATAACTTAGTCCATAATATCTTCGAATCATAAACTGAAACAGATTAAATTAAGGTCCAACTGTCGAGACTTCAACTCGTGATCTTGAGAGAGAATCTCTTGTTAAAGAAAGCTCTCTAAATACACCAATTAGACTACTGATTGTTAGAGACAAAATTTCTTATATTAAGAATTAAAAAGAAATTTGAATTCAAAAAGGTCATGAATTTACAATATTAATTTGTGAATGTCATAAAAAGAATTGTATATAAGATTGATGATTCAACTTACTTATAACCAATTGATTTTATGTTTGAATTTCATATACCTTAACAATGACGATGTTAGATAGAACAGAATATCTTCTTAGTTAAAAACAAAAACTTATGATTTTCAATTTTCGTTGTACTAACCATAGAATTCCAATTTATAAATTGGAACCGGAAATTGTTTCGATCCACATTGGTTAAACAATTACGGATCCTACTTTATACATTTAGTTGAAACATAAAAACATTGGTAGAAAAAAGAGTGAACAGACTGCGAAAAGGCAACGAAAAACTATTGATGTAGAGACAAGACGGAGATGTAGCAGAGTAGAAGTAGTTCATGAAGTGCGACATGAACTAGGACAAGAGACATGTGACGTGTGAAAGGTGTAAGGCGCGAACGAAACATTAAAGGAAGATTTAATGAAGACTGAGAGAAAAAAGGAAAGT
>JABAYD010040335.1:0-20089 GCA_014822095.1 Diplotaxis tenuifolia | reverse complement strand
AGGATGCCTAAATCTATCCTATATGCTCAATATGAACGAGAATCTACAGCTAAAACCAAGTAAATATGCAAGACATCAGCTGCCAAGAAACAGTTTTGAGAAGAGTTCGGCGCAATTGAATGAAATAGGCTAAGGACGATATTTTACCTTGGTTAATGCGATCGAGACAACGGTGTATTCTCTCCTCGTTAAGGCAGGCCCACTTGGTATAGCTCCGCTCAGTGATCTTCCGCGCGTCCGAGTGAAACAATGGCGGAACGGCAGCGTCGGTCAGGTAATAGTTCGGATGCGCGACTGAAAGACAAAAAAGAGCACGGGTAAAATAAAACACGAAGTAGCACAAATCTAGCGAGCTAACTACCGGCATCGGTGGTCCAGTAAGTCCTGAAATCATCATCAGGAGGGTCAATGAAGGCGAACACGTCAGACTTAATGTAGAAGTAGGTACGTTGCCAGTCCGGGGTTTTGTCCGGATAGCTGGTGACGATGTTATAGTTGTGCCTCGTCCTGATCGAGAAATGACCACGGGCATCTGTATACCTTATGCGAGACATAATCGTCAACTGCTCGAATGAGTAGACGCATAGAGATATGCCAACCTCCGCTGCCAATACTAAGAGCGCGACCATGAAGCGGTACGCCCCATTCACCATCTGACTGATCGCGAGGTCACGACGGGATATATACGACGTTAGGATGCGAGGTAACGGAAACAACAGCTTAGTGTGATGTCAGAAGTAGGACTTGTAAATGCACTGATACCTGATCGGAGGAGACCACAGACGTTGATCCTCAGTTGTAATCAAGTAAGTAACGCCCACCGCGTTGCAAGCTACGACCAACTCCTCCACCGACTCCATAGTCGACCAAGTACTTTCCGTGTTCTCCCACGACTGCGCATCAGCAGGTCGCAACCGCTCTTGAGGGATCGCGGGCTTCCGCTCGAATACTCCCAGGCCGGCATAACGCGTCGGAACCTTGGGCTCTTCCTCCGCCAGACCCGCTTTAGCTCGCCTCGCTCGAGTGACGTGAGGTCGTCTAGCATCAGAAAGAGGAGATGGAGTGCGAGCTCCAGAGTCACTTCTAGTAGGAGATGGAGTGTGCGCTAGGCGACCTAATTATTCATTGGACCAAATCGACTAAATCCGCCCCGACTTAAGGCATAAACACGGCAACGGATCTGGGGGACTTACTGTAGGAGGTGGAATACTCCCCCTCCATAAGGTCCATTAAATAATTAGCTCGGCCCACCGGGCTCCGGCCCACCGGGCTCCGCCCCAACAAGGCGGATTCATGCTAATCAGCCATCAGACGAGCTTAACTCATCTAATCTCCGCAATTAGCCGAGTTAAGGTCGTTTATCTAAGGTTCTCGCTCTCGCGGGCTGACCAAATCCCATTGGACGAAAAGCCCTCCGTACATGCGACCTCGTCGCTAGGTTAAGGAGGCGCGGCTACAAAAGGAAGAGAGGGAGGAACGAGAAGAGGATCCGAAATCGACTTTACTCACAAGGCAGCTAGAACTAGGGTTTATATTCCTTGTACCTTTTCTCCGACTTGTACGACCCGGCTACGCTCCTTCAGCTACGCCGCACCTCGTTTTCTCATTTTCTTATTTGTAATCGAACTCTTTCTTAATAAACGTCACTTTTTCGCCATTTATAGCATAACGCCTTTGCACGTCCCACTGACGAGTTCCGTCACCTAGAATCACTGAACATCGACCTAACTCAGTACGAACATGTATCATCCTTATTTATAATAAAAAGAATTTGAATGAACATATAAGAATGAAGCATGGAATTCACGAATGGAAACACACATATTTATAGATCTGGACTTGCACAATGGAAAAAAAGATGAGGTGCATTGAATGAGAATCGTGTGAGGAGTGTTTATGTGAGAGTTAACGATGATAAATGAATCCAGTTGACTTTCGTAACGTTTCGGGGTTTCGAGACCAATTAAAAGAACTCCAATCGATTAGGAGATATCATGAGTTTCGACCTGTGTTCGATTGGAATTAATCGTTGCCGGTGGAACACTGCATAATCTAAGTCTGGTGGATGTTTTTAGGACTTCGATAGGGATTTGCTGATTTGGTGAAGAAAGTTATACATGGGGGCTTGGTTTGTACTCTATATAAAGTCTAATTAAATAGATTCTCTGTAGCCCAAAAAAAGATTGTCGCAAAATGATTAAAGCCCAGCAATGATTCGTAAATGTCTAAAGGATTTTCGGTATGTGCCACGTGTCACTCTTACAAAACCTTATTTAGTGGTGTGACTTTGATAAGAGTCAAAGGTGTATGTGAGGAGAAACAAGAGAAGAGTTGAAGATTTGAAGTTGGATGACGTGGCGGGAAAGAAAGGCGCGAGAAGTTAAATTAAAAGAGTAAAGTAAACCTTTGGTTTGGAGTACAGGTTTTGCAGTTATAACTAATCGGAGAAGCTGAGTAGAAGGGGATACCTTTAAATAGAATTGGTTGAGGATAGATTCTGTTATGCTTTGATTTTTGTAAGTTCATAGACGGAGATCTCCATCGCTATGAGATCGATGATATGAACTGTATTCATTATGAGAATACTTGTTTAGCTCATACATCAAAGTGTAATTGGATTGCTATCGATTCTAATACAAAGAAGGAGTTGATTCATTAGTTACATAGATCTAAAGTCTATCATTGGTGCGGTGACAAGTTCGAAGTATCGCGAAGAAGATGACGAAAGATACATCGGCAAATCGATCGGTTCACGAGGAAGAAGATGATGCGGAAATGGAGTGGAAAACTCAGGTTTAGGATTTAAATGAATGCGGCGACGAACTCTCAAGTGATGACGTTACAAACGAAAATCACGGAGTTGAATTCTTCCGACCAAGCGATGATGAAATCAATCAGAAATTGCCTATTCCAGAGACGATTCATCCGTCGGAACAATTCCGTTACACAACTCAGGTACCTAACTTTTTCTCGGAGCAAACCGGAAGTGTACCGTTAGGTTATCGAGCTGAGGGATTGAATTTAGCGAATCGCGAATCTATGCTAAAGAGAGTTGAGATGCCTTGTTGTGATGGTTCTGGTGTAGCTGATATTGCAGATATAGAATATTTCTATGCTCTTGGCCGTTACACTGATGAAGCAAAGATGGATTTGGTTCCGCTCTGTCTACAAGGACCTTTGAAGAAGTGGTTTGGTTGGGTTAGACGTCGTGGAGGTTTTCGTAGTTGGACTGATTTCAAGCAACGGATAATGATCAGGTTCTCAGAATCTATCGACGAAGAACCTGAGACGAGATTGTTTGCTTTGAAACAGACGGGAACTATATCAGAGTACGTTTTGGAGTTTGAAACGTTATCAGCTCAAGTGGTGGGATTATCTGATCATTTGTTACAGAGGATTTTCTATAATGGATTGAGTACATAAATGAAAGAAGTCATCAGAATGAAGGATTCTCATGGTTTGCAAAACTACATTTTCTGCAGTCTTATGAATGGAGACTATAGTGTCTTCTGCAAGGTGGTTAGTAATGCCAAAGTCACGGGACCCTTACATACGAAGCGTTATACCTCTGGAGACAAGTCAAAAACTGTGGCAGCGAAGTGGCATAACAATGATAAGAGTAAAGATGATCATGGCTATAAGAAGGAAGTGAGTGGAGCAGAGCAATCTACTCAACGTCCGAGACAGAAGCATTCTGATGCTGAGTTAGATGCTATGAGAAGAGATAAAATCTGTTTCAAGTGTAAAGCGCCATGGTCTAGAGCTCATGTTAGTGTATGTCCTAACAAGGAGTTACGTATTTTGTCTTTGCTCAATGGTTGGGAAGTTGAAGTCTTGGATCAATAAGAAGAGGAGATGATGACTGACAACGTTAAGCAAGGGCAGGAGTTGATGACTTTGTCATACAATTCTTTTCTTGGAATCTCTTCTCCTAAGACTAAGAAGATGAGAGGGAGAATTAATCAAAAGGAGGTAATTGTCATGCTCGATAGCGGAGCATCACACAACTTTATTTCACCATCAGTTGTGGATAAGCTATATTTGAAAGTTTCTGCAGCTTGTAGCTTAAATGTGCTGTTAGGGAATGAAGTTACTGTGAAAGATTTTGGATTGTGCCAAGCAGTTAACTTTATTCTCCATGATACATAATTCACATCTGACTTTATCTCCTTAGAGCTGAGAAATGTTGATGTCATTTTAGGAGTGCAGTGGCTGGAAACGTTAGGCAGATGTGAAGTAGACTGGAAAGAGCATGAACTCACATTTGTCTATCGGGGGAAAAAGTGACTTTGCTATGAGAATCGGAGTTGCATCTCACTAAATTTTCCCTGAAGTCACTGTCTTCTATTCACAGTGGTAGTGACACTGGAAGAGAAGTGCAGTTAGCTACTAAAGTGGTGGCATCATCCGCAGTACCAAAGATATCAACCGAAATCCATAGGCTTTTGGACAAATTCAGTGACCTGTTTTCTCTACCAGAAGGGTTACCACCTATTAGAGGACAAGAACATGCTATTAACCTTGTACCAGGAGTATCTGCAGTCTCGGTTCACCCATATAGATACCCTCATGCAAGGAAGATAGTCATGGAGCAAATGGTCAGTGAAATGCTACAATCAGACATTATTCGTCCTAGTGTCAGCCCATTTTCGAGTCCTGTTCTACTTGTTAAGAAGAAAGATGGAGGATTTCGTTTTTGTGTTGACCATAGCCTTAAATAGATCAACAATTCCGGACAAGTATCCTATTCCGGTGATTGATCAACTACTTGATGAGCCACATGGCGCAGCTGTGTTTTCTAATCTTGATCTGAGATCAGGGTACCATCAAATTAGAATGCGAGAAGAAGACATTGAGAAAACAGCTTTTCGAACTGTTGAAGGACATTAGGAATTCTTAGCATGCCATTTGGCTTAACTAATGCCCCTGCGACTTTCCAAGCTCAGATGAACAAGATTTTCAAGCCATTTCTGCGAAAGTTTGTTTTGGTTTTCTTCAACGATATCTTGGTTTATAGCTCATCAATGGATAATCATATGATACATTTGGAAAAAGTGTTACGGGTGTTGAGGGAACACAAGTTGTTTGCTAACAAGAAGAAATGTACTTTTGGTGTGTCACAAGTGGAGTATCTTGGTTACATCATTTCAAAGGATGGCGTTGGTACTGATATTCATAAGACATAAGCTATGGAGAAGTGGCCAATACCTAAGTCAGTAACTGGTTATTACAGAAACTTTATCAAAGGTTATGGTGTGATTGCTCGGCCATTGACAGCATTATTGAAGAAAGATCAGTTTGTCTGGTCAACGGAATAAGAATCTGCATTTGTAGGGTTGAACAAGGCAATGGTTTCTGCTACAGCGTTGGTGTTACCAGATTTCAAGAAAGTGTTTTTAGTAGAAACGGATGCCTCTGGTTTTGGTGTGGGAGCTGTGTTGATGCAGGATCGAAGACCAATAGCATTCTTCAGTCACGCTTTAACTGATAGGGAACATTTGAAACCAGCATATGAGAGGGAATTGATGGCGGTGGTGATGGCATTGCATAAGTGGAAGCATTATTTGTTGGGAAGGAAATTTCAGGTTCATACAGATCAGAGGAGCATTCTCTTTTTGCTGGAACAGAAGGAGGTTAATATGGAGTATCAACGTTGGCTCACAAAGCTTTTGAGTTTCGACCTTGAGATCTTTTATAAACCTGGTTCTGAGAATAAAGCAGCAGATGGTTTGTCAAGAAGTATGTCAGTAGTTTCTCTGCTACTAGCTTTAACGGTTCCAAAAGCATTACAGTGGGAAGATTTATATAAAGAGATTGCAAAGGATTCGGGGTTACAGGAGATGATTCAACAGGTGGACAAGAAAGTGTTGTCGTCAAAGTTTCAGGTGATCGATGGAAAGTTGTGGTTGAAGCAGAGATTGGTGATTCCACAGCAGTCTAAGTTCATTCCCTTGATTCTAAGTGAGTGTCATGATAGTAAGACAGGAGGTCATTCCGGAGTTCTAAAGACGCTTCACCGAGTTCAATGGTCGTTTACTTGGAGAGGTATTAAGCAGAAGATTCGAGATTATGTATCTGAATATGATGTGTGTCAAACACATAAACATTCTACGTTGTCACCAGCAAGCCTATTACAACCACTACCTACTCCGAATCGTGTGTGGGAAGACATCAATATGGATTTTATTGAGGGATTACTAATGTCAAGAGGTGTGAATGTGATTCTTGTGGTGATTGATAGGTTGAACTAGTCTACGCATTTTCTAAGTCTGAAGCATCCTTTTACAGCTGTTGACGTGGCCAACAAGTTTGTCTCTGAGATTGTTAGGCTTCATGGGTATCCAGCAAGTATTGTTTCTGACAGAGACCGAGTGTTCCTCAGTGAATTTTGGAAGGAGTGTTTCAAACTTTCCTGTACAAAACTCAAGTATAGCACATCGTTTCATCCTCAAACGGATGGACAGTCAGAGGTTTTGAATCGATGTCCTTAGACGTATTTGCGTTGGTTTGTTTCATCACATCCGCGTACATGGTTTAAGTTTTTGGGTTGGGCAGAGTTTTGGTATAATACGTCGTATCATTCAGCCTTACGAGAGACTCCGTTTAAGGTTTTGTATGGTAGGGACCCTCCACCATTGCTCAAATTTCAGAAAGGGTCGACAAAAAACTTTGACTTGGAAGAATCTTTGAAACAACGCGATGAGGCTTTGTGTTGTTACTTGAAGAAGTGTTTAATTCGATCTCAAGAGGTTATGAAGAGTCAAGCTGATAAGCATAGACGTGATGTGGAGTTGCAAGTTGGAGAAATGGTTTATTTGAAGCTACGTCCTTACAGACAGCAATCATTAGCTAAACGTTTCTGCCAGAAATTGGCAGCTAAGTTCTATGGACCATACAAGATTGTAGAAAAAATTGGACAAGCCGCTTATCGTTTAGAACTTCCTCCAGGATCAAAGATTCACCCTGTTTTTCATATTTCACAATTGAAGAAAACTTTGGGGAAACAAGTGTCGGTGACTCAATTACCACCAGTTTGTTTGGAAGAGGCGCTAACAGAGTTAGTTCCGAAGGAGGTATTGGCCAAACGCTATACGGCCGAAGGAGATACTGAGTTGCTTGTTCATTGGAAAGGAAAACCCGAGGTGGATGATTCTTGGATGTCATCGGTGGAGTTTGTACAACGTTTTCCTTCTTACAAGCTTGAGGGCAAGCTTGGTTTTGGAGGGGGGTATTGATAGGAGTCATAAGGTGTATGTGAGGAGAAACAAGAGAAGAGTTGAAGATTTGAAGTTGGATGACGTGGCGGGAAAGGAAGGCGTGAGAAGTTAAATCAAAAGAGTAAAGTAAACCTTTGGTTTGGAGTAGAAGCTTTGCGGTTATAACTAATCGGAGAAGCTGAGTAGAAGGGGAGACATTTAAATAGAATTGGTTGAGAATAAATTCTGTTATGCTTTGATTGTTGTAAGTTCATAGACGTTATGAGTCTTGAGCTCTCGATCGCTATGAGATCGATGATCTGAACTTGTATTCGTTACGACATTACTTGTTTAGCTCATACATCAAAGTGTAATCGGATTGCTATTTTTTCTAATACAAAGAAGGAGTTGATTCAATAGTTACATATATCTAAAGTCTATCAGGCTTCTTCATAGATAGAGAAGTCTACTTTATATAATTAGATAAGGATTTGAGCTTGGCCCATAATAATCTAATCAAGTTTATAATGCTGGTTATAAAAGAAGAAATGACTAAGGTTTTGGAGAGGAACAAAACTTTACAGCGTGAAACGAAACCCTATGATTAACAAAGGTAAAGAAGTTTGTCAACTTTTGAGATTTTATCTCAACGGCACTAGCATCCCGATTCGATCCAGTTTGTGCGCGTGTGGATACAGGTTGAGGCACGACGTTTAGATTGCTAAAAATCTCAATTTGGTTTATTCATCTTTCTTCTGCAAATAACCAGGTATATTTGAAACTCTAACGATGTAGATTTATTTCAGTATTGACATGAGATTCTAAGCAATAGAATTCATAAGTTGATATATAAATAATTATAAATCAGTATGAATTCCTACAGTGGTATCAGAGCCTACTTGTTTAATACTGAATTTGAATCTTATTTAATTTATTTGTTGGTATAGATCAATAATTTTGTCATGATTGATCTTGTTAAATTGTTTATCAATTGTCTGTTGGTATAGATAAATAATTTTGTAATCTTGTTAAATTGTTTATCGATCGACTTTGTATGAACTGAAGGATTATAGTTTGATTGTAATCTCTCGTTTTTGAAATTGTTTCAAAATCATCGTTTTGAATTGACACTCGTAGATATCTATCTATATATATAAAGATATGTTCTTTCACTCCTGGTGCTGCTACCTAGGATTCCATGTCAGAAAATCGAAACCTATAAGCGTGTGACATGTGTCCCGTCCACAAAAAACAAATCGTTTTATTTAAACTGCAGTTTCATGGGCTTATATTGTTTTATGTATATATATAGTGTTTTGGGCTAATAGATGGGTTTAGACTCAAAGGTTTTGGGTTGAGAAAAAATATAAGCTTTTCCCGATTATCGTATTCTCTTCTTCAACATCAACAATGGCGACTTTTTATTTCTAGGGTTCATATGTACGTTTGCATCTCATCATGGGTCGAACCTGCGACTTGGTTACAAGATGGAGCCTCTGGTACAATTAGTTACCGTTAAAGATATCCACAGAGAAACCTGGAAATTTTTGCATATCTATATCTATATATATATAAAGATATTTTCTTTCACTCCTGGTGCTGCCACCTAGGATTCCAGGTCAGAAAGTCAAAACCTATAAGCGTGTGACATGTGTCTCGTCCACATAAAACAAATCATTTTATTTAAACGCAGGTTCATGGGCATATATTGTTTTGTGTATATATAGTGTTTTGGGCTAATAATTGGGTTTAGACTCAAAGGTGTTGGGCTGAGAAAAAAAAATATAAGCTTTTCCGGATTGTCGTATTATCTTCTTCAACATCAATAATGGTGACTTTTTATTTCTAGGGTTCATCTGTACGTCTGCATCTCATCATGGGTAGAACCTGCGACTTGGTTACACGGTGGAGGCTCTGGTACAATCAGTTATCGTTAAAGATATCCACGGAGAAACCTGGAAATTTCGGCATATCTAAATAAAACGCCTCACCATCGTCTCTCGACGAGAGCATATCTAAAAATTCTCAGTATTTTTCTATTTCTCTTCAGGGGAAGAGAAAGATTTGGTTCAACAGATTGCGCCAACATATTTTTCATCCTTTGCGTTTCGGTACTGTTAGTTTGTTTTCTCTCCTCAAGTCTCATTCTTGTTCTGTCTATTTGGCAATTAAACTTACTGAAGAAGTTGCAAGGGATAAGAAAAGTTTCTTCTTCTCCAGAAAACAAGTAAGCATCACCTCCTCTCTGAGAGTTATAAGGTTAGGTTGATGTGTTCGTATTGCAAAAAACACAATGAAAATTCTCAAGAACGAAAAGATGATGGTAGAAACACTGACACCACAGAAGTTTCTTATTCTAGCTTTTCAGGAGGCTGAGAGAAATGGAAATATCACATATGCTAGAGAGCGGAAGCTATAAACCTAACTTGTGGTTGAAGATATTGATGAAAAGGGCACGAATACTCTGCGCAGTGTTCGTTAGAACTCTTGGGGTTGGGGATACTCTCCGCAGTGTTCGATTAAGAACACTTTTAGAAGCTAAATAACTTTTATTGAATTGAATGCATAAAAAAGCTTGAACGCTTAGCCCTTTATATAGGTGCTATAAGATTCCTAAACCTAAAAGTATTTGTAAAATCCTTATTCTAATAAGTAAAACCAAAGCTTAAAAAGGAAACAATCTAATGATACGAACAAAGAAATAAGGTAGTAATGTCGGTTTACTTGTGATCCGTTTGGATCACGAGTTGCACTGCATCAGGTCCCCCGGGCTGAGAAGGATTCGTCCACGAATCTGGATCTTCATTGTCACCTTTGTAAGGAGATAAATGTTTGATGTTGAAGACGTCGGATGTGTGAAGGTGTGAAGGCAACTTGAAACGATAAGCATTAGGATTAATGCGTTCTAATACTTCAACGGGACCAATTTTTTGGACTTAAGTTTGTTGTAGTCACGTAGAGGGAGGCGTTCTTTAGTTAAGTAGACCCAAACCAAATCACCCGGTTCGAAGATCAGTTCGCGGCGTTTGGAGTCGGCGGCAGTTTTGTATTGGGAAGCACTTGTTTCCAAATGAGCTTGCGTGAGCCGATGTACGTCTTGAATATTGGAAATAAAATCGATTGCCTCACCATGAAGTCGAGTTTTATGCGGCGCTGTGGAAAGATCCAACGGACCACGAGGAATATGACCATACACAACATGGAAATTCAGCCTGACCAAGCTTAGTATCCCATGCTTTGATATTATCTCCTACCAAGCAACGAAGTAGATTACCCAATGAACGATTAACGACCTCTGTTTGGCCATCAGTTTGAAGATGATAAGCCGAACGCATGTCAAGACAAGTGCCCAATATCTTCCAAGGGAACGCCAGAAGTGACTAAGAAATCTTGTATCCCGGTCGGACACAATAGACGTTGGTAGACCATTCAACCGATAGACTTCGCGGAAGAACAAAGTAGCCACATTAACAGCGTCTGATGTTTTCTTACATGCGACAAAGTGGACCATTTTTGAAAAACGATCAACAATGACAAAAATTGAATCATGTCCCCGCTGTGTGCGAGGCAGCCCTAAAACGAAATCCATGCTAACATCAGACCATGGTTGTGTAGGGATGGGTAGCGGCAGATATAAACCTGCATTAGACACCTTACCCTTTGATTCTTGGCAGATACGACAGCACACAACGAACCTTTCCATGTCTCTCCGTAATGTCGGCCAAAAATAGGACTCCATAACCAACTGTAATGTTCTATCCCAACCCACATGTCCCTCGTTATGTATTTCGCTTACAATTTTCAAACGCAAGCTGCACTCCGGGACACAAAGACGCAAATCTTTGAAAAGAAAACCATCTTGAATCGTATAGCCGCAACGTTGGTGTTGTTCATCTTCGCGGTAAATACGAGCAAAGAAGGGATCCGTAGGATATAAGTCCACGAATGACGCAAACCCGAGTACAGTAGAATGCATCGTGGTCAATAGGCTATGCCGTCGACTTAGAGCATCGGCCACTCGGTTTGTCTTGCCGGACTGATGTTTGATGACAAATGTGAATTGTTGTAAATATGAGATCCATGAGGCATGCCGAGAGGAAACTTTTGCTTGGATATCAAGATGACGTAAGGCATCATGATCCGTAAAAAGAATAAATTCCCGATGGACAATGTAGTGGCGCCAATGTTTGATAACTTGAACGATGGCATAGAACTCAACGTCATAAGTACTATAACGGGAACGTGCACCAGCCAATTTCTCACTATAAAAAGCGATTGGCTTCCCCTATTGACTGAGAACTGCACCAATCCCAAGTTTAGACGCGTCACAGTGAAGTTCGAATGTTTCCGAGAAGTCCGGTAACCCGAGAATAGGAGCTGTGGTGAGCTTTGTCTTGATGTCTTCGAATGCCGCGGTTGCTTCGGGTGTCCAGATAAAGCGACCCTCCTTCATACAACTTGTAATAGGAGCCATAATAGTACTGAAATGGCTAACAAACCGCCGATAAAAAGATGCTAACCCATGAAAGCTCCGGATTTTGGAAACGGTTGCCGGAACGGGCCAAGAATGAACCACCTCGACTTTTGATTGGTCCATTGCTAAGCCTTGACCCGAAACCACATACCCCAAGAATAATACCTCTGAAACACCGAACTCACATTTGTGCTTTGCTGCAAAAAGCTGATCCCGTCGGAGAACAAGAAGTACATCACACAAGTGCGACACGTGATCAGCCAATGAGGAACTAAAGATGAGTATGTCGTCAAAATATACGACGACGAATTTCCCAATGAACGGGCGCAGAGCTTGATTCATGATACGCATGAAAGTACTCGGGGCATTTGAAAGTCCGAAAGGCATGACGAACCACTCAAATAAACCTTCCCGGGTTTTAAATGCCGTTTTCCATTCATCTCTAGGTCGAATTCGGATCTGGTGATAACCACTCTTTAAATCTATTTTTGAAAAAATTGATGCTGAACCGATTTGGTCGAGAAGATCGTCGAGACGTGGGATAGGGAAACGGTAATGCACCATGATTTTGTTAATAACTCGACTATCAACACACATACGCCATGTCCCGTCTTTCTTAGGAATGAGAAGAGCCGGAACCGCACAAGGAGATAAACTTTCACGGATATGACCCTTCCATAATAAGTCTTCGACCTGTCGGCGGAGTTCTTCGTGTTCATCTGGACTCATCCTGTAGTGTGGACGATTAGGAAGCGTTGCACCCGGAACTAAATCGATATGCTGTTGGATATCACGAAGTGAGGCAGAGATGTAGGACATTCCACTGGAAAGACGTCGTGAAAGTCGTCCAGCACGGTAACGATATCACTATGTATCGTTGCGGGGAGCACCGGTTTGGTGCTTGCGGGAATGAGGGAAAATGCTCTACCCTCCAAACAGAGTTCCGTTTTGAACGCCTCATAAGAGCATATCAGAGATGTCTGGATGGTTGGTGGGGTTGGAATGGTTGGAGGAATGCTCGGTAATGGTGGGCTTAGTGCGGCTGAATCTTTTGACGGGAGGAGCAAAATTTTGTGTGAATCCCAAGTGAACTGATATGTATTATCTGCTCCAAAGTGGATGATCTTGCGATCATATTCCCATGGCCTTCCCGACAATAAGTGACTAATGTCCATCGAAGCGATGTCGCAAAAAATCCGATCTTTGTAATAAGGCCCAATGGAAAATGCTACGCGAGCACGTTGGGTGATACGTAGATTAGAACTTTCGTTGAGCCATCCGAGAGTATAAGGCGACGAGTGAGTTTCGCGGATAAGGCCTAACTTGACCACGGCTTCATCGGAAATTACATTCCTTGAACTTCCCGAGTCAATGACGAAGCTGCATATTCGATCATTAATGGTACATGTTGAGCGAAAGATATTGGTACGCAGCCATTGATCGTCTTGTCGCTTGGGAGTGATACAAGATCGCCGAAGTACTAGAAGATGACCCGTATCACCGGTTGTTTCATGTAGGTTGTCTGCGTCTTCTTCTTGTGTATCATAGATGTCGTCTTCGTCGTTCAAGGAGTCATCAAGAATCAAGCCACGACGTGTAGCATGTGGACAGTCTGACTTTCTGTGGCCTGTTTCTCCACAACCATAGCAGCGCATGGTGGTTGGACGCGTTGAGCGTCGGAGCTGTGTCTCTTCTTGAGCGACTGGGCGTGCTGTCGACGGATCCCCTGTTTCTTTGCATGTGCCTGTGGCGGAGCTGGAAACCACGGGATCTTGTGTCTTGGAGCGCAAGGAAGATGAGTTCCAAGTGGTGTTGCGGGTCTGTTGTTCGAAGGATGAAGCGCGCCGGTGAGCTTCTCCGATTGTAGTCGGTTCGAACTGCGCCATTGATGACTGAAGTTGTGGCCTCAATCCTCCAATGAAACGAGAGACAAGTTGAATTTGGCTATCGTTGATCTCGTTCCTTGTAATTAAGAGAGCAAATTCCTCCGCATATTCATCAACTGTTCGACTACCTTGACGAAGGTTTTGAAGTTTATTGTACATGGTCCGTTCGTAGTTGTGAGGTAAGAAGGTTTGGCGCAAGTGTTTAGTTAGTTTCTCACATGATTGGATAGGTGCTTTTCCATTCCGCGAACGCGTCGTTTTGAGTTGTTTCCACCACGTTTCCGCGTGTCCACGAAAACGCATGCCTACGAGCGGAACTCGTCGATTTGGCGGGACTTGTTTAAAGTCGAGAATCTCTTCGACCGAAATTATCCAGTCAATGAGATCATCGCCCTTTAGACCTCCCTGAAACTGTGGTATGTCCACTTTAAAGCTATTTTTCCAACGGCTATTATGGTTATCCTGACGTTGGACGTCCGGAAAATAGACTTGTTGATGAAGCTCTTCCTTGTCATCCGAATGAGTTGGTTGTGCTAAATCGTCGTCTCTCATAAAATCTCGTTGGTATTGATGGCGTTGTCGTATTGGTGCTTGACGTTGTTATTGTCGATGATCTCGTAGTGGAGGAGGTCGATGATGTTGTCGTTGTTCTTTCGGCGGTTGAGGGTTTTGCGGGAGTTGTTGTGCAGGTGACGGAGCTATGGCGTTGCGTTGGTTTTGTTCAACCAAGCTTGTTATTGCGGTGGTCAAGGCGTCCAAGCGGCCGACTAAGGTTTCCCGAGCTGCTTTATTGATGCTTGAGAAGCCGTTTGACTTTCGGTGAGGAAGGCTCTTAACTCGGCCATATCCATTGATGTTCCTTCGTCCGTCTTTTTTGGCATGTTAACAGAAGAAAGAAATCCAGAAACATACTGATTCTGATACCAACTGATAGAGAGCGGAAGCTATAAACCTAACTTGTGGCTGAAGATATTGATGAAAAGGGCGCGAATACTCTTCGCAATGTTCGTTAGAAATCTTAGGGTTGCGGATACTCTCCGCAGTGTTCGATTAAGAACTCTTTTAGAAGCTAAATAACTTTTATTGAATTGAATGCATAACAAAGCTTGAATGCTTAGCCCTTTATATAGATGCTATAAGATTCCTAAATCTAAAAGTATTTATAAAATCCTTATTCTAATAAGTAAAACCAAAGCTTAAAAAGGAAACAATCTAATCATACGAAAAAAGAAATAAGGTAGTAATGTCGGTTTACTTGTGATCCGTTTGGATCACGAGTTGCGCTGCATCAACATATATTATCTGCCTTATTCTAGCTTTCTTATCCACACAAGCACTTTGATTACTGTTCCAGAATTAGTTTGGGGCTTTATGTTAACTGCTATTGGTTACAGGTGTGGTGGATTCGGAGGATGAGGACCATACTTATCAGATAGGTTCTCACATTACTACTGAACATTTTTTTTTATCTTAGAGCTGCAAACCATTTTTTTGTTTAACAATATGAACTTTTGTGCACACGTATGTGAAAATAACTACTGTCCAAGGTCCAACCCTTCGTTTGTTTAGACATGTGTTCTCCAAAGTACAAAGTTGTGAAATAGACGTTCCCATTATCGGTATGTCATACATGTTCCGTCTATCTATTATGCTTCCGTCGTGGCAGTAGTTTGTTTTGTTTCCATGATCAGGTGGCTAATTAAGTGTTGATGCTTTTTGATCAGGTGGCTAAGCATTGGTGCTAACTTCAGGTTTCAACTGAATCAATTTGGTTTACCCCAAAAGAGAGGTACTAGCTTAACTTTTTAACAATAAAAGTTATGAAGGTTAATAAAGACAATAAAGTTAAAGTTAGTAAGAAAATAAAAAAATAATCTTTCAAATGACTGAAATTTTTAGAAAATAAAAATCAGTGAAGTATTATTGAAGTAGAATGTGATATTAATTCAAAACAGTAAATGTTTTTAATAAAATTGAAAAATATGAAAATAATGGTTTTAAATCATAATTTTGGACCAAAATATATTCTAAATGCTCCAAAACAATTAAATAGATTAATTAATCCTTAATATTGTAATCAAGAATATAAGAAAAAAAATTAAGTTAGAACCTATATAAACATTACAAAAGATAGTAATTGTAAAATTAAATATTATTTAATGGTAAAAGCAAAATAAATTGAGAATATCTAGATTATCTTGTGCACTGGTTTTAATCTAGAATAATATTTTAATAGTAGTTAGATTTTCAAATATTATTCTCTTTATAATAAAAAATAATATAATAAATAATAATAATTTTGTAGACGTTTTAGTGTATTTAACTCATACAATGTTATTTTACAAAAATGGTTTTAATTATTTGTATGATAATTTTTTTAAAGATATCATTTAATTTTAATTAAACAATGAATATATATATATATATTAGTATAATTATTATGATTATAAAAATATATAATAAGAACAATAAAGTAAAATATAACTAAATTAAATAACATATATATATAATAAAAATAATATAGATAACCAATTGAAAAATAAGAAAAATATATACAAACTTTAGATAAATATAGTATTAGAATAATTATTGGTTGAAATAAATATAGTATTGTTTATATAAACTTTAGATTAGTTTTTATTATGTAAAATTGGAATAGAATTATAAGAATATATATATATATATATATATATATATAGTATATATATATATATTATTTTTATTTTTGATAATTTTGCATTCTTTAAAAATAGAGAATAGTAAAAGTTACTGTCATTTAATTGAAACCAAATATATTTATTAAAAATAATAATATAATCTTAAAATTCTATGGATTATTTGTTTGTTGATAATATTGTTTTCATTCTATAACAACTTTAAACGTTTCATAAAATAATATGAATTCATATAAAATAGTTTTATTATAACTTTTCGCCCGTATGGCGGATCGGCTCTAGTCTTTAATATGTAGTATGTACATGTGAAACTGATGATTCATGTAAGAGTAATTTTTTATAACACTTTGAAATGTAAATTGTCCGAAAAGATACAAGAGGGAAAACAACTAAGATAGAATAAGATAACATGGGATGTCAGTAGACACCAAAACAAAAGTGAAAAACGATCTCACCTACTCCCCTTATTGTTGAGCTTCCAAGGCGATTAAGCGATGTAACCACACCGGAGAATTTCGGCAGATGTACGACTGGTGGCGCAGGTCACGGGTGACACTCAATACAATAGCCGCGGCAGCTTCATTGCGTTCAGGAAGAGCGTGATTCAAATTCCATGAATATATCCAAGCCAGAAGGAAAGAGATAGTGTGGCGAATATGACTGATGCGTTAGGAAGACATCACGTAGGCTCTCTGATAAAGTCTCAAAAATGATATTGGGGAAGTGTAGATTGTGCAAACATTCAAGTGCCCAAAAAAGAGTCCATAAGTATGCCTCTATTTTTGTGCGCATATAAGAATAAGCTCGACGACCATGTAATATTGTACACCCATTCTCATCACGTAAGATCCATGATACGCCACTGATGTGATTAGAATTTATCCATGAGAATCCAACATTACATTTAAGGAAGCCACTGTGTGGTTTATTCCAACGAGTTATATCCGTGCCAACCTCATCAAACCCATCCTTTGTTACTGTGAAAGTATCAAACCATGTAAATTCCTCTTCATATGCTCTTTTAGCACTAAAAGAAGACTCAACACTCTTGTTTTCAAAAACAAAGGAATTCCTAGCTTTCCAAATTTCCCATAGCAACCATGAAAATACATTTCTTGTGTGTACATCCGTAGATGAGCTCATAGTAATCTTGATCAGGTGCACAAAAGTTAAGAATGTTGAATTTCGAGAGAACCCTTCTGAGGATAATGGGAAATTAGATAGCTCCCATGTAGTACGTGCTTTAGGACATGTAAAAAGAACATGGCAAATGCTCTCCACACCACTCCCACAAACAGAGCAAGTAGGATCAATTGGAATACCCCGAGTAGTCAAACGTTGCTTAACAGCTAGAGCACCAGACAAAGCATGCCACATAAAATGTTTAATTTTCGGTGGACTTTTAATATTCCACAGATCTCTCCACAATTTTTTTTTTTAAATAGGAGGGAGAGAATTTCGTTGAGAATGATCAAAATCCACCAAAGCCTCTAATAACTTATACCCACTCCGTGTCGAGTAAGTTCCACTTGGTGTGAAACCCATCTGATCGAATCTTCAGTTACCAACGATGGTTTCAGAAGTAATATCCTTTGAGCATCTTGTGGTGAAAAAGTTTAATGTAACAAATTATCCCATTGATTCGATCCCTGAATGAATAAGTCCGAAACCTTTAGCGTTAAATTTATGGAACTATTCTCACGGTATATTGGAGGCCGAGAAACAGTGTCAATAATCCAATTTTCCGCTCAAACATTAGAATCAACCCCAATGCCAATATGTCGGTACAATCCCTTTTTTTTGAAATTATCTACCATGCATGATACTCCGCCATGCATACGACGGACGTGTCCCCATTCCACATTCAAGAAAATTTCCATTTTTGAAATATTTACCTTTAAGAATTCGAGAAACAAAAGAGTCAGGGTTATTCCAAATTCGCCAAGCTTGTTTCCCTAGCAAAACCTGATTGAAAAGCCCAATGTCATGAAACCCCAGACCACCCTGTTCTTTGGGTTTACATAACTTTTCCCAAGAAGCCCATGGGATCTTCTTTTTTTTTATCTCCACTACTCCACCAAAATTCTATGATCGTACTCGTAATTTTTTCACACAACCCTTTTGGTAACTTAAAAACTGACAGTGCATAAATTGGCAAGGCTAAGGCCACTGATTTTATGAGAAATTCTTTGGCCCCCATCGACAAAGTTTTAGAATACCACCCTTGTAGTCTGCCTTCCAGTTTTTCTTTGATAAAATTTAAAAGATATTTTTTGAACCTTGAAAACACTTAGAAAAGACCAATATACGATCCTTCTCCACCTTCCTTTTCTATACCAAAACCCTTTTTATAGCCTGCTTGGTCTCATCGACAATTTTTTCCCCAAAAATGATGGAAGATTTCAAAGGATTTATCACTTGGCTAGACGCATCCCCATAGAGTTTCAAACCTTTCAAAATTTCCTCACCATCCGTAATAGAGGCTTCATAGAGAAACAAGCTATCATCAGCAAATAATAGATGATGAACAGAAGGGCTGCCGGTAGCTAACTTTATGCCATGCAACTTTCCTTGTGCGCTATATTGAGGACATGAACAAGAACTTCAACACATAAAATGAAAAGAAAAGGGGATAAAGGATATCCCTGACATATTCCTCTTTTCGGTTTTATAAGCCATCAGAGCGCCCATTAAGCCACACCGAGAAAGTGACAGTAGTAACGCATGACATTATTCAAACCATCCATCTACGATCAAAACCCATTTTTCTAATAAAACTTCAAGGAAGTTCCATTCAATCTGATCATAGGATTTTGACATATCTGTCTTTAATAGCCATACTTTCTTTACCAATTTTATCATTAGTTCTCTAGCAATTTACCAGTTCATGCGCGATGATGACAATGTCTGTAATTAATCTGCCTCCAATAAAAGCCCCTTGAATCTCTGATATTATACTTGGCAAAACCACCTTCATACGATCACATAGAATACGAGAAATGATTTTGTATTGTACACTGCAAAGGCTGATGGGACACATATCTTTCATTTCCGTAGGATGTAAAAGTTTTGGTAACAAAAATAATTGTGTATGGTTCCATCCGGCAGGAATGATGGTTGTTTTAAAAAGACCTTGAATATCATCAATAATTTTCTATCCCACAATATGCCAATATTTTTGATAGAAAAAAACAATAAGCCCATCTTCACCAGGGGCACTACTACCTTTAATACGAAAGGCTGTTTTTTTAATTTCCTCAGGGGAGACCTCTCTGGTTAAGCTTGTGTTCATTTCTGAGGTAACCTTGCTATCAAAACCCTCAAACAAGGTTTCCAAATCATTGAGATTTGAGCTCGTAAACGAATCTCTGAAATACTCTGTAGCAATATGACCTTTAGACTCTTCAGAATAATGTTCATTTCCAAAAATATCCTATAACATTAGAATTTTGTTTCTCATTTTTTTTCCTTTAACCACATTATGAAAGTATGTAGTATTTCTATCCCCCTCCCCCAGCCATTCCTCTCTACTTCTTTGCCTCCAAAAAATTTCCTCCTCTCTATAAGCCGCAGCCAAATCATGTCTTAACCTCCTTACCAGACCAAAAATGGAGAATTGCTTGAGCTTTCTCTGTCCAAATCAAGCTGCAGCCGTTCTATTCTTGTTTTAGAATTCCAGTCATTAGTCCTTTTAAGTTTGGACAGTTTCGATCGACACCGAGCAATACGATCAAGAATAATTAGATTTGAATTAATGTTCTCAACGTCCCACCCACGAACAATGGCTTCCTCTACCCCTCTCTTACCATACATACGTCTATCAAAATAAAATCTTCCCCTTTGTAGATTCTCAGGTTC